>WIXG01000665.1:0-27877 GCA_009869945.1 Mesaphorura yosii
ATGAAGCAGTGTCCAATTGTGTTTAAAAAATAAACCGTGACACACGGACAGACAGACAGACAGACAGACAGACAGACAGAGAATTGCGAATGCATAAGCACATTACGATGTGCTAATAATTATTAATAATAATCCCTGCTTGGGTTGGTGTGTGCTGCTGACATGCAACAATAATTACAAAAGCATAGATTTTGGTTTGGTCATCTGTGATTATACCCAATTTGACCTCTTCAGAGTGTTCGGACATTTAGGTTCTACGTGACTGTCGTCGTGCTGTTTAGTGAACGAAAATGAATTCCATCCTGATCATCGGTATGCTGGCCACTGCATTTTATCATGCAACCTCTGGGCTCTTAGCTCCAAATTCTGCACCCAGAGGATATGTCATGAATACTGCAACCAAAGGAATTGCGGAGGGTGTGAGTGAAACTGTTCAAGACAAAGTAAAGAAAGGTTTCCTGGCCTGTAGTTTCTAGTTTCTGTTTACTTTAGGTACCAAAAAAAGTTTGCTTTAATGATACCGATAAGTGTTTCTGAATCGTATTTCGTACCCGAAGCCAACTGGAACATAAATACACTCATGACTTCAAAGATTAAACTGTGTGAAGTACTTTCTAAGGTTTGTTTTTGACGACGTCTTAATTTCTTATTTGACCTCAATAAATTACGCTGTTATTCCTGAGTTGATTCTTTGTTTTTCCTTATATAAATACTGCCTTAAACTATCATAATAAATATTGCCGTTTCGCCTAAATTACCGACGAGCCAGTTTTAACAAAAAGTTAACGCAGGTAACAAATGTAAGTACAAAGAGAACAAAGACGTAAATACAAGGCATAAATTACTTTTATGGCACTTCAAGATCTTGATGCTGACGCCACCATTTTAAGTAAATGTTCTCATTTCTCTGAACATCATCACTCATCACTTCATCACGTGGAATTCAATCATGAAATCGAAAGCTGACCAAGTCGCACAAAATTTTGACATTTGAAATTACAGCTACAAATGCCGAGGTCCACTAGTTTGTCCACTATTAGGAATTTTGCAAGGTCGTTAATTTCTAACAGCAAAATGTGTGAGTTATCCCTTCCTTATGAACTTCTGCTTGTAACTCATTGGGTGGGATTAACAAGGAGCACACGTCCCTTCCATTGTGTCTGGTTACGACTACTGAAATTACCACGCTCAAATTGATCAAAATCGCTCTGCACTACTTAAAATTCGGTGCGAAGGCCAAAAGTTTTGATTCATCCCAATTCCAGTCAGTAGGCGACGGAGCAGTCACTGGAAAAGGAGCCGTGGAACTAAAATATTAAAAAGTGCTGAGTGAGTGCGGATGTCTCATAGTTCAGAGATATAATGCCCAGTAAGAATGACAGACAGAGCAAGAAAGCTGTAATTTAATTATGTTTGATACGTTATCTTTATCTTGGCTGCTGCGAACGGAACTGAGCCATGAAATAAAGCAGGAATTAATATTGTCTTTAGTTCCAGACACCCAGTTCCAGTATTATGGGTTTATTTTCTCGCCTTCGTTAATAGTCTTATAGCAGCAGTCGCTTGTCACAATTCGTTAGCACCAGTTCTGGACAAAACAAAAACATGCATCGATTGTTGCAAGTTGCTTTGTTGCATATACTCCTGTTAATTTTGCTTATTTCGGCGTCATTGGCGAGACCAAGCGACGACGAACTGGGATCTCAGTCAAGGCTTGAAGAACTTGCCGTTTTAAGGTGAGGAGCTACTGGGGCCACTCTTTTATTTAACTTGGTACAGATTTTAGGACTAAAATGGCGATAAAACTATTCAAGCAGCAACCAGCTATTCGAGGTTTATAAAGACGGCCCAAATGAGCCAACACCAGTGGTTGTCAACCTAAAGCCTCCGGCCCAGCATAATAATCATGATTTCGACTTTGAGCAGTGGAACACGCTGACAATTTGCACCGTAATAGCAGCGATAACATTTCTCTTGGTGTGGGTGATATTTTGGCTCATATTTCACACAGAATCAGTGGAATTTCAAAGTAAGTTCCTCCGTCTGAGTCATACTGATTTTTGCCGATTGTGATTTCATGTTCTTACATATTCATATCATGTCCACAGAGACTCAGCAGAATCACACGAATAATGTCGTGCTCAAGAATTATGGCGCCGAATCACACGACACACCAGCCGACAACAGGAAGTCGACGGCCAGCTCAAAGTCTCCAGATGCAAAGGCTAGCAAAAAGAAATCCAACAAGAATGCAAAGAAACAACCCATGCATGCCCTTGCAAGCAATACAATCAGCGGGGCACGCGTGACGCACTCGATCGCACTGATGCCACTCCCTCGAATCTTGGAGAACAACGGGAATGGAAATCCAGACGAAACCCAGGAATTGTTCATCGCCGAGTCGTGTGAAGATGTTGCCGTTCAATGTGAGGACGAGGACGCAGACTTTGACTGTGAGACCATTTCCGGAAAGAACGTTGATAATTTATCAAACATTAACTTGTATCACGGGTCAACGGTGGGCAGCACAGGTGAGTTGAAGTTTTTGAAGCGAGCAACCATAATCTCATGTGTCGTGTCTTGGTGTTGCTCAAAAAAGCTTTAACTCTTCGTATTTCTTGTGCATGTATACAGGGACTGTGTCTCAGATTGTGGTGCAGTTGGACGAATCGTACGAGAATATTCCTATAAATTAATTAGTTGCTTAGTTCTTGTGCTGGTGTTCAGTTAGTAGAATTAGTACATAGGCTAGGCCGAATAAGTTGGTACAATTTTGTAATTCATCATTGAGCTAATTACAATAATCGAGAAATAAAGCTCCAGAATTTCGGAAACGAACATGCAGTCTCAATTCTATGAAGCCACGACCATCACGACGCCACAACGACGGTGCGCTACATTGACGGCATGAGCCGCCAATTCATTCTTGAATTGTGCAATTGTTGCCAGAAATGAGACAAACAATTTTTTGCGAGATTGCGAGTGGAGTGATTCTGATTCTTTGCTGTACTATTTGCCATTGTTTCAAGTTACAAGAATGAAGCATATACATGAAAGATGCTCACTTCGTTACTTCGATCACGTACACAAGTACGCAGTCGCTGAGACGAGCTCGAGACTCTGTGAGGCCACACAAAATGTAAATAATCATGAATTCATCCTCATTCGTACTGCAGGCGGACAGCGGGAAGGACATCAAGTTGGAATTTCTTATCGTAAATAGTAAATATTGATCTTCCTCGTGTCCATTAACGGATACACAAGAATAAGTAAGTTTAACGTTAAGTGAGGTTCAAGAGCAGGATTGCATTTGCAAACAATGAACGTGAACTATTGAACAGCACGTGAAGTGTTCATCGGTCTTTTATTACGGTCGTGGGACCTCATCGTCGGTTTTGGAACTTTGGAACATTCTGCCAAGTCCTGTGAGATCTAAGGTTGGTGTTTGGATAGCAATACCCATAGCTTACTGGTACTGAGATTAATCTAATCTGTATTTAATTGTCAAAAAATCGCTTGCTATTCCATGTGAGATCGAATGAATATCAAGATGTCGTGCTTACAGGTGGCAATTCTCGTCGATCATAATTCTCACATCTGTACACCCTTTGCTACCGACACCTAACCATTTCAACTCCTAGTTGGTGTACAAATAAGCACAGTAGAAATTAGAGGAGAAGGTTAGCAGAGCTTCTTGGAGAATGTCTGAGCCTAATTCCCACTCACAAGGCGGCCAAAACAAACTCATTGCGAGTACGACCACCTCCCAATCTAAACCAGCTGCTGTTAGCAGAGCATCAACTAGTCAAGGCGACACGAGGATGTCAGCCACACCGCCACCGCCTTTGGTCTCACCAAGTGGTCGAGACCAAGCACAACCATTCTCTTCGCTGCAACAACCGATGGTAAAGATTGGCCACTATGTTTTGGGAGAGACACTCGGAGTGGGCACATTTGGCAAAGTAAAGAGTAAGTTCACACGTCAATTATAAAAGTCTGCCGCCTGTGCCTAGCCTGTCAAGCCCGGTGTTACCTTATTTAATCGCAGTTGGCGTTCATCAATTGACTAGACACAAAGTCGCTGTCAAGATCTTGAATCGGCAGAAGATTAAGAACCTCGACGTGGTTGGCAAAATTAAACGAGAAATCCAAAACTTGAAGCTATTCCGACATCCGCATATTATTAAGCTGTAAATGTGTCGCTTCTTCACTTGTGAGGCTCATTGCATTATAAGTTCTGTTTGTATGGGCAGGTATCAAGTGATCAGTACGCCCTCTGACATCTTTATGATCATGGAGTACGTGTCTGGTGGAGAACTGTTTGACTACATCGTAAAGCATGCCAAGGTTTGACCTCATTGATTTATCAAACTTTAAGAATCGAGGTGACTGTTAACATGCTCCTGATTTTTCTGATTCATAATTTAGCTAAAGGAAGACGAAGCACGAAGATTCTTCCAACAAATCATTTCCGGAGTTGATTACTGCCACAGGCACATGATTGTACATCGCGATCTGAAACCGGAGAACCTGTTGCTGGATCAGAATCTTTGTGTGAAAATTGCTGACTTTGGTGAGTTACAGTCACAATCTTCTGACTAAAATTTGTACTAATTAGACGCAATTTGTGCAGGCTTGTCCAATATGATGACTGATGGGGACTTCCTGAGAACCAGTTGCGGATCACCTAACTATGCCGCTCCTGAGCTCATATCGGGAAAATTGTATGCAGGACCCGAAGTGGACATTTGGTCTTGTGGTGTGATTTTGTATGCGTTGCTTTGCGGTACTTTGCCGTTTGACGATGAGCACGTTCCGACGTTGTTTCGAAAGATCAAATGTAAGAAGCTCGAGACCCTCCGAACTAGTTTCATTTTGCTTGGGTTACGCGACGATTTCGATTTTATACAGCTGGCGTATTTCCTATTCCGGACTACTTGAATAAAGTCGTGGTCGGACTTCTCTGCAGAATGCTTCACGTGGATCCAATGAAGCGAGCCACAATTGAGGATATCAAGTGCGTTGATAACACAGACGAGAAAGTCGAACAAGAGGCATTAATGCCATATCTTTATGTAGGAAACATGATTGGTTCCTCAAAGATCTGCCTTCCTATCTCTTTCCGTCTCCAGTGGATCAAGACACAACCATTATTGACACCGACGCTGTATTGGAAGTCAGCGAGGTCAGTTTCCGAAAACTGCGTTCTTATTCCCATTGTTCGTTCTAACACATGAAACCGTCAACATTCTTCAACTTTGATTCTATCTGTCTAGAAATTTGGAGTGAAAGAGTCTGAGGTTCATGCTGCCTTACTTAGCACTGATCCTCATGATCAGCTGGCGATTGCTTACCACTTGATAATTGACAATCGACACATTGCGAATGCTGCTGTCAAGGCAGAACTGAAAGATTTCTATGTTGCTGGAAGTCCACCTCCTGCTTCTTACTCATCGGATGGGACTCCAACTCATAGCCCAGTTCGTCCCCATCCAGAACGCATTGCACGTGAGTTAAATCAACAGAATTGTCAAGCTTTTGTTTTAAGCACTACAGATTAGAATTATTCGTATGCACACAGCATTGCGAGATCGGGTCGTCACTTCCGTGCAAGTCGGAGCGCAGCAGGTGGATCGGAGCAAGAGCGGTGGCCCCAAAAGAGCAAAATGGCATTTGGGAATTCGATCTCAAAGCAAACCATACGATATTATGAACGAAGTATATCGTGCCATGAAATCTCTTGACTTTGTAAGCCCCTTTTCTGTGGGTATTTTTCAAACTGGGGCATTTCTGTCATTCTGAATGTAAATTGAACTCTTAGGAATGGAAAACTATCAACACTTATCACGTTCGCGTTCGGAGGCGAAATCCGAGAGAAGGAGAACATGCCAACATGTCATTGCAGCTTTACCAAGTGGACTACAAGAATTATCTTTTGGATTTCAAAAGCCTGAGCTGCGAGGATCAAGATTCTGGGGTTGGCAGCAGCACAGGTAGAATTTAAGTACAGCAGAGATCTCGGAACTAATTTAACTGAATTAACGCTCGCTGTTTAGGAAGTGGTGATGGTCTGGGAGTTGGGGATGCTGGAGGTGCTAGCAGTCATCACACGATGGACTTCTTTGAAATGTGCTCTGCACTTATCACACAATTGGCTCGCTAAATACATAAATATCGCCATATGCGTGAAGAGACAAGGCAAACAAGGCGGCGATGAAGAAGCAGGCGAATCTCTTCGTATTAAGCAAAATGGATCCGAGTGAATTCTGGTATTATCCAATTCCAGTTGAGCACACTAGTTCTAAGTTCCAAGCATCTAACATTAGACGTAGATAACGAATATTAGATGCCAAATATTTTATTGAACATGTCTTTAGAAATAAATTGACATTCGCATTGTGATTGTGAGATTGGGCGCTTGCTTTCACCGCTTTCACTTGGCTTTGGTTTGAAAGCCGACAACATTTTGCGATAAATTTAGAACAAGGACAGCATGTAAACAAGGTAAAGCCTTGCTGAGTTTATTTTTGCTTTTATTTTAAAATCGAATTTCATGTAAATTACACAAAATGTTCTTAGTCAGTTCTTCACATGCGCATGCAGCTTAGCTGCGAACTTCTTACTTCATTTACAAAATTAATATTTTGTCAGCACAAATGATTTCAACTCAAGAGTTAATTCATAAAATTACAACCAGCATATTTGAAGCCTGGCTGGTACACGGCGTGATTTAAAATTCGCACTTATAAAACAGGTTAAAAAGTTCCTAAAACCTAAAAGTACAGCCCGAGTGCCATGCCCTTCAGAATTCGGAATTGATGCTTGTGCTTGATTTAATTTGCGCTTTCACACGCATCAATCCAGTCATTATACACGTCGATTGGTTCCGAGAGATAGTTGATGGTTGTATTAAAACACTCCGTGCAGACGCGGCACGTAATTCTTGCGGTATTCCTGCTCTTGTCCATCTTGACTTCACAGCTCTTCTCGTGGTTACAAAATGGGCAGTTAAATTGTGATTCCAGTGGCTCAATGGCTCTGGTCTTGGGTGGTGGCTTCCTCTTGCTCTTCTTTTTGCCCATTTCGAAGCACGAGACAGCAAAAAAGCGAACCTGGGAATTTATTGACAAGGGTGGAATCGTCAATTCCGATTACAAATTCACAGAAGCGAATACAAATGAAATCCCTCAGAAAGATTGGAGAAGTTTGAATTGCGATTTTACCTGTTCGAAGGACAATGCAAATTACGAATACGAATAAGTTCAATAATTAAAAAATTAAAACCGAGAAGCTTTGGGTTTGTAAGTAAAAGGTTGTACTTGAGAATTTTCTAATTCGCGGGGTATCAAAATCATAACAAAAGAATAAATACTGCAAACGGGGATTCTCAAATACTTTCTACATGTTAAAATACAGCCGTCTATCTTTCAATTGCGTTTCACACCGCCTAAAATCGAAATACTGTTCCCTTCAGCGATTGTTTACGTAACCAACTTGCTAACTTTAATACCATTGCTTGCATAAGATGCCATAATTTGCCAATGCGAGCGGCGACTGCGAGCCGTCATATTCTGATCTTGCGGTGCGGTGTAGTTCAGTTCACATTTACATTTCGCAAGCCGCTCCTGCCCTATTGCCAATTGCATTGCGGTGCAACGTGAGATAGTTTCAAGGTTACAGCGTCATCTCATCAGTGCAAAACGTTCCGGCGACTACTGGTCACTGGCACTGGCCTTGAAATCCCAATCAGTCGTTACACAACCGGCGGCGGCCAGTGCAAACTCGTGATCAGTGACCGTGACCGTTGTTGAGCAGTTGCTGGGTTGGGAATTTCCAAGGGCAGAAGGGTCGATCTTGTAGTGTCCTCACTTGACGTCAAGTTTCCAAGTACCAGAGGACTGAGAACTTTGTAAAACGTTTTGCACCAGCAATGGACTTCTTGTTACATAACACACTTGACAGGCTATATACTATTAGCTACTGGTGCTGTTCCAGACAATTCCGAAATTGTATAAATATAGAACCCAACCACATGCTAAATTATCAGAGTGCATTCAGCGCTTCTACCGGTACCAGCAAACCATCATAAATCGATAGCGTATCTCTCTTGCATAGAATTGAGTCCAGTGTCGGATTTTTCGTAACTCTCTGCCTGCCTTCACTGCAGTACTTTTCGGTTTTTCTAACCAGTATTCATAATCAAGACAAGCACGAAGCAAGTGGAAACTCATCGAGATGGAGTCATCATGGGGTTTCTGGAGCTGGCTGTTTTATGCAGGGCTCCCAGGCACATTCGTTGCGATTTATCTTCTCAAGGCGTATTGCCGGCCGTTCGAGAATTGGTTAGTCTGGTTTTACGAGTTGAAATACGTTGCTTGAAATATGTTTAATGCCAATTCTGAATGCAGGTGGTACACAAATGTGTCGATCAGGGTAGCGCCCAACTTTGTCAAACACCATTCAGACCACGGGCACGGTCACAGTCATGATCACGGGCATGAGCCAAGCCAGGGGCATGGCCATTCTCATAACCACGGCCACAGTGAAACGGTATTGGATAAGCAGGTCGACGACGTGAAGCGAGCTCTTTTCAAAGACCTGAATCGAATCGTGTCCAAGTCGGAGGACCTCAAGAAAGAAGGGTCAGTCCGAATTCTGGAGATTGGGTCGGGACGAGGTGCTAATTTCAAATATTTTCCGGAGAAGTGCAACCTCATTGCACTGGATGCATTCGACGGGTATAAGAAAGACCTGTTGGAAAACATGCAGAGGGTAGACATTCAGTTCTAAAGGCATGCCACAGATTCACAACTTGTAAATTAATCATACGCTCTTGCATGCACTCATTTCAGTTTCCAGGAATCCGTTTGGAGAAGTTTGTGCACCAGCCCGGAGAGAACATGGAAGGTATCACAGACTCCAGCGTTGACGTCGTGATTGGGACGACGGTCTTCTGCCAAGTGAAAGACATGAAAAAGGTGCTGAGTGAAGTCAAGCGTGTTCTGGTGCCGGTAAGTTTTTTCTGAAAGGCCTCATAAAGTTCTTGGTTTACTTCAGCTTCGTAAGATCTAAAATTCACATCTAAGGGTGGACGATTTTACTACATTGAGCACATCGCCGCGCAGCCGTGGACATGGACATTCTTCTTTCAAACATTGTTAACCAAGTCCATGATCGTGCCACTGCTTACACAAGGGCACTTGGACCGACACATGGACCTCGACATACTGAAGGCTGGTTTCTCGAATGTTGACCAGAAATACATTGACATCCATCGTGGTAATGCATCGGCCTGGTCATGGAGCATGTGGATGATGAGCTTGGGGAGGAGAAATGTGGTGGGAGTCGCAACCAAGTAGAACTGAAGACATTCTACGACCCCCAAAACATTATTACTACTACGATTCTTGTAAATTGCTAGTTTTATTGTTAATGCACATCTATTTGCATTCAATAAAGTGAAATGATTCATGATACTACGCCTTTAAAATTATTACAGTAAAAAGTTTGACCCAAGCACATATGGAAGTTAGCAGTTATTGGAATCAATCTTTGGAATGAAAGGCACCATAAATTACATCCTCAGTCCCATTTTGTGATAATATCTTGTTAAACTTGCAGAGTCCACAGAAACTCTTTCATTTTCCCCGAGTCATTGGCAGCCGTTGAGCATGCGATGATTTTGTAGCCCATTTCGACCAAATAGTTGAGGTATTTGGTGCACAAGTCAATGGGCGGTGACTCGCTCTCGAAAGCGGCGATGAGGCCGTCCACCTGAACGGCTGATTTGATTATTGTAGCCTTGGAGCAGTTGACGGTTCCCTTACGCAGTCCCTCCTTGCAACTGACGAAGTAAGGGAACTCCTTGATGAATTTGTCGCCCTTGGAGTACACGAGCCCGTGGATCTTAATGTCCCAGGCGAGGTCCAGCCTTGATGGAGCATTGGGATCCGAGTAGTTCTCTCGCCGTAAACTGTTTCAGAAAAGGAGTGTGTTAAACAATGTCACTTTATAGCTATAGGTAGAAGCTGATGGAGAAGCTTACCATAAAGTAAGAACAGACATTCTCAGCGTAGCCGCCAGTGCCTTGCCTAAGCAAGTTCTTCCGAGGTAATTAAATTTCTGATTCAGTGCCTGGACACTGACACCAGGATCGAGTCCGTGAATCTGTCTGTCAAAGAGTTAAATAATGTAATTTATAAATACAAGATTCTAAAGTTTGTGTGCGCACGGCTCTGTTTGCCACTATTTCAAATCTGCTTTGAAAATATGAGCACAGTTCTTACTCACCTTATGCAAGGCTTGCGTGAAACGAATCTTTGTTGTCCGTACCTTTGGGACTGTGATTACTCAATGGTCAGTTAACGTTAGCAGTACACTTCAAAGGAGCGGAAATTCTCCACTCCTAATCAAGAGCATTACTCATGAATGTAGAGAGAGGTTCATCTCTAAGCTTAAAGTCATAAGTTGCATATGACCCCGAACCCTGGCCACACGAAGAGGTCACGAGTCACGACTTCCCTACTGACTTAGTTTCCTTATCCGTTAGTGTCTTTGATGGACTGCACTGATCAAATCTGTGCGCTGACAACAAAATCTGACGAAAATGCCCATTCAGTTGTCCTTTTCCTCACGTCCGCTTCGAAGCATTTGTTCTCAAATGACCCTTGTACATCGCATCTTCTTCGCATCCGTCCATTATTCTCTGATTTGCAAACAATGTGAGTAAGAATTCGTAATTTCGTAACATGGATTCAGCAAGTCCCGTCTCAGGCGAATCGCATAAGTCAAGTCGCTAAAGAGCTAAAATTCTCTTTCTCGTATGCGATTTATGAGAACGTGATTTTTGCATCGCTCATCAGAACGCGCGTGTCAAGAAATTTGCTCGTCATTGCAATTAATTTAAAATCTTGTATGTCAGAATGTAAATTGAAAAAAGAAAGCACGTTAATCTAGAACACAAGATAGCCGGTATAGGTATATTCACATTTACAGCAGCAGCATCAAGACCAAAAATGTAACTTTGCTAACAGAAAGCAGACAGCAGGTGATTACAAATCAGAAATCGTACAGCATTCAAATGCTCAACACTTTACCACACGCACGCGCGTTGGCACGATGCACTGCCTTGCCTTAATAACCCTGCAATTATTGCAGTCAGTCTCCCAGAATCAGCATCTAAATTAAGTGCACCATAAACTTTTTGTATTACTCGTGACTTAAATGACTCGTCAATTGAATTGCATTGCGTCCTTAAACATGTCAAATCGCACACCGTCTCAAACGTCATAACAATCAACATGTCAATCATGTCAAGAGACGCCAAAGTGCATTGCGTTGCGTGGGTCATGCCAGGCGTTTGCATTCGCAGCACAGCAAGTGCACTTAATTACTCATGAATCCTGAAGACTGTCAGCACCAGCAGACCGACGAAGATGTTGTCTGATAAGCAGCCTAATTATAAAATTTTACTTGCTCTTTTAACTCCTTTGTTGGAAACAATGTAGTGCTCCTTTTGCTCACAATCTTGAACGTTCGTACGCGGACGAGAGAAATTTAAAAGGGGAAGTCTACGTCGAATTCCAACTCGATTGCAACGCACTGCCGAGCTAAGCTGAGATTGAGTTGGGGTCAACTTTTTAATAATTCAATGTGCTAAGCCCGTAATACAGTTTTTGGCTTCTTATGCACGCCGCAACGTAGAAGAGAGGACTCAGCATAGCAAGCCCACATTTTATTATTAGAATTAACGAGTAGTGCGTTATTTATAAACACGTATCATCAGGCAGTCATCAGTCAGCAAAGTTCAAAGGAACACGAACACGGAACGCTGCAACTGTGCTTGGATTGTGCATAAGAAACTAATCGTTCTTTCTCTTTGTGCTGCGTAATGACAACAATCTATTCAGCATTTACTATTTACATCCTCAAGCATCGCATCGTGGTAGGCAGGGGCAAAGTGGTCGCTGGTCGCCGAATTTGCATACAATCTTAAGAACTGACGGGTTGAGACTCTTGTTGAGGCGTTGAAACCGCTTAGTTAATCGTGAAAAGGTGACATCGGCATTTCAGCTCCGTGTGCATTCAGACATCCGCGTTCCGTGCTGTCCACACAGCGTCAGTGTCAGTCATTCAGAACGAAATACAGGACGAAATTTTGATGAGATTGTTTAGTTTAAATATTGAGTTAATTGATAAGAGTTTACACCGCCTTGGACCGGATTACGGACTTAACCAAGGTTTTCCTTACATATATTGCAGTAGGCTACATTTCCACGCTCGTGACTGCAACCTGTGCACGCGTTCTGTCGGTCCTATTGTGCAATTGTTCTGGAAACTTGTGTCGTGTCGTACTTTGCTATTGAAAAGATCCAAGGTCGTCATAAATTGTAAATTTCATAACTTTATTGGAGTGCAACTGACGAGAACTCTGTTCAGCGAATTCAGACAGTGTGAGATTGCATTTTGCAAGTGGAAGTTGGGAATAATTCGATAGTCGGAGACATACAACTTGCGCCACACGCACGTGGACTGAGTTGATTATGTACGGCAGTATGAGTTCCGTCGTCAAGGCCGTAGTTCTTAATTTCTTGCTCCTGATGCCCTCCTCGCTTGGTCAAAACCAGACGGTCAGCACCGTGGAACTGATCAGTGAGAACAGCACACACAACGACGAGCTCCTGGCGAATCGAGAAGAAATTACACCGAATGGAGAGACGTGAGTTTGAATACACCTGAGACTTGTCTTTGCTCTACAGTTGTCATTCTTTACACTCATGCTTATGCTTTTCACAGGGTTGGTGAGATGTTTCGACAAGCGTCATACGAAATTGTCCAGCTGTCACCACTTGCGTGGATAATGATCCTGGTGCCGCTGATTACGACGATGGCATTCTGTGTGCTGATTGTGTTCCTCTGCTGCCGCAAGGCGAAGCCTCAGACACACTGCAGTTATGAGCCTAAAAAGTCGGCGGACACAAATCCGAAAGAAGGTAAGTTGAGACGTTGCATTGCAATATTTCCACGAGGACCGCCGGCCGTGCATAAGAGTAATCCTTTGCTGTATTTTGAATTAGCTTCGCCCAACCTGATGTCGGTGCCAACTCACGTCGTGGTCAAGGCACCTGCCGGCCAGCCAGCTCCAATTCCATTAACCGGGCTTGTAAATCTACCCAGCGGACAAGGACTGAAACTCATGCCTAAAAGTCGTAAGTTCAAGCCATAAGCCAAAGTCTCCCATCGCATACTATTTGAGATTCCGGCACGTTTCTACGAATTTATCTCGTCCCTTTCAGATTACTACCAGCCAGCAAAGAATTATATTTAATTCTGACTTCTAACCAGAAATGGACAGAATTTCGCCAGTACGGTAGTTACGTACCAACCTCCTGTATTTCTACTTGAGTATCCTAATCAAGATGCGATCTCATTGTATTTAATTACCATGTAACATACGCGCAAGAAAATGTCTAAATTACGCAGCAGCTCAGTCGTAAATCTCATGCGTATGCGTATAGTTTAAGATTTAGTTTACACCTTTACAAAGTGAAATTATGCAATTCAGTTCAGTCATCCGGCTCCGTCTTTGTATGCACGCGTACGGAAGCGTGCTCATGTGCGTGTAAATTACTTTTATATCGGTTATGTTTTAATTTATGAACATAACACGAGTAAAATCATTCAAGTGATTTAGTGCGTGCGTAACTTATTCTATTCGCTGGCTGGTCGTGTAGATATTTGTATTTTATGTACTGTACTTTGTATTAGTGAACAATAAATTCAATTAAATGCATATCCAAATCCACGAGGTTTCCATCCCATCAAAACTTCTTTCGTAAATGGAACTGGATCGCTGTTATGCAACCGCATCCTTTCTTTGTCACTCCTTCAACCAAATAATGGAATCTTTCCGTTCCGCGCAGTCGGTGCAGTGCAGATTGGAGATGTTATATATTTTACTGACCAATACCCTCAGGGCAGAGGCGATATTGTTGTTTGAGTTTGCATTGCCAAAATGTAAAAATGTAATCTCCCTTTCCCATCCTTTTGTTTGTATTTTTTGTCATCTCGTTTAGTGCATGGCCTCACCTTTCTAAATCTGCACACGCAACCACCGTGGATAACGAACTAGGTGTATGCACAACAATGTAAGTGTAAAGAATAAAACGCAGATTCAGATTGCGAGTTTAGCGTATATACTCCAAGCCTCCAAGTTACAATTTATTATTTCTGTTTGCTCACATTTGCAGGTGCAATGCCAAGATTTCAAAACCACTTTATTCAAGTGCGCAGAGAGTCGCGTCTTTCCACGACCTAATTATTGCGTCTGCTAATAGCAATAAAAGTTGCGCCTATAACAATAACAACATAAGAAAGGCGACTTGAAGCAGTGATTCTGGGTCACGTACAAGTCACAACCACAGCCAGTTACAGTATTTGAGAACACTTGCTTGAGAAAAGCGCAAGACTTCAATAAAAAATCGTCCGGTCCGTGATTAGACAGTAGACCGAGTCGTTCCTTCAGACATCAAAAGTCAAACAAGCCTCTGCACTCTGAAGCGACCCCGACAATGAGGCTATTACGCCTTATACCACCGAGCCTCCAGTCTCGAAAGTTACCGTGTTAATTTCTCGTCTTCCCATCAAGCCACCATATCGTGATGAATCTGGAACTGCTCGTGCCCACAATACTCGCTGGAGTTTCCTTTCTCATTGTGGTGCTGTACTTTCTATGGATATTTTATGGGGAGATACAGGAATTCAAAGGTAATTAAATCTTATGTCTCTCCTTTCTTGTGGTGTTTAACTCGTTTGTTTTCTTAAACAGAGAAACCGATGGTGGTGCAGGTGTGGAGGAATCAGTCGGTGCTAATTCCGTCAAACACATCTAACTCCATGGCTAGTGGGGGCTCTAGTCAATCGTCATTCAGCGCAGTCGCTGTCGTAGGGGTCTCACTGTCGCCGCAAACGCAAGTCGAAATAGAATCACAACAGCGGCAGGTTCGATCGGCGAAGCCGGTGAGGACGGGAGCCCAGCAAGGAACGACGCAACAGCAGCAGCACTCGCCGACGAGGTCGCAGGGCGCAATCAATCCAGGGTTTGTGTCGTCAACGCTTGAATTGGACAGGAGTTCTCCATAAAAAAAGCAGAACTCAGGACACAAAGAATTGTCATTTCGGGTTCCTTCAGAACGAGCTGAAATGAAAACCATAAAGTCGGGACTTAAATACAGAGCTGTGATTCTTGTTGCCTTTGAGGAATGACGTGATTCAGTAATTCAGACAAAAGGAAACGCAAATATTATTGGAGAATTATTCTACCTTCCAGTACTTTAATTTCAGGCAGCCGAGAAGGTGCGTTGGTGGTGTCGTAGCAATTTTCATATTGACTTTTACCGAACTTACCTGTACTTTGTGCGGCTACAAATTACACGCAAGCTTCATTGCAAAATATCGATTGTTACATTTAAATACCTTCATGACTTTAATTAATTTTAATGTTAAGATTTCGTATTTGTTCTAATAAAGACGAGTATCACAATGATACGATTCGTGCCGTCTCAACTGGAGCCAAACATCTTTCGCTTTGGCCTCCTCTAACTAATGAGTCAACCTCTCAACTTAATCTCAGTTAGGATGTTAAGAAGACTTGCCTCTTGTTAACAAAGCCTTGATTCTGTAGTAATCTATTGAGTACGGTAAGTTTATGGCCCTTTTAATGAATCAGTTAAGTCAATTGAAGGAACTCCTCGTCATTATATCGTGTCTCGTGTGGAATCCTCGTTCACGCGCATTGATCATGGCACAAGAAATACATATGCTGCGAAGTGACATTCTGACTCCAGAGAAGCGTCTGCGTCTGGAGCCCAGCCAAACCTGGATGCTGCTAAAGTTGATAATATTCCATGAATTTCGCCCGACTTGCTCCGTACGCTTAGTAAATACACTACACACGATGACACGGTATAGTCAGCTGCTGTTGCTAGCTGTGCACATGTAAAGGTCATATCAGTTAAGGACCTTTGTAGACTCATTCTAGTGGTATTGTGTTAGGTCTTTCGTCCGTAAATTATCTCTTGTTATTGACTTGCCGCTGCTGCTATTAGGTAATGTTGTGGATTAAAGCGTAGCGAAGCAAAAGTATTTATATCTCTCCAGCCAAGCATTTTGTAATGTAATACGCCCACATGATGCGACTCATACACTCGTACATATCGTGTAGCAGAGCGAAGAGACGGACAAGAAGCCACACACAAGCAAGAGTACGAAGACTCAATCATTAGCGAGTTGACTGCGTCCAGAGTGTCTCAATTCGCATCTCTCACGGCCCATCATCGAAACATCGCATCGGTAGACTTGGACTTCACCATTTAGTGATCTTAGAGAAGCAGTGCAGGCTTTAATTTTTATCAGTTCAGATTTTATTTTGCTGTTTGCACTGCACGCATTCAGCCTTATTGCAGTTGACCTTATTCCAGATTCGGTTCCACAAGACAACTTGACAGTGACAGCTGAAGCAATTTCTAAATTCAATTTCAATGTTGCACTTCTGTACTGCTGTAAGCCCGTGCTAATGCTCGAACTCTCGAAACAACTTTTAATTGGTGTTTTGCACGTAAACAAACCACACTCAATAACAAAGGCAAGCTCAAGTTATATTTATCGCTCATTTGCATTTGGACTGTGCAAAAGTACGACGGAGAAACCTCATTCGAGTTCATCTTTGGGTTTGTTGTGGCAAAGTGAGACAGAAACCACATCGTGAACGCTGCTTAGCAAAATACTAGGGTTAGTGACTGACCAGGTTGCTAACTTTCCATTCCCATTACGTTGGATGCCCGTACCGTTTTCGGTCAGTCAGAATGCTTCAGTCCACGTCCAGTTTATTGTTCAGTTCTTTGCGGCAGCACGTCATGAAGGGCACCGTGCCACTCCTAATTTGGTTTCTCTGCACTGTTCTTCAAACTTCAGTCACCTGTTTTACGATACCCGAAAGACTGGATCGGTAAGGCACTCAATCCTGACTTTCGTTTAATGTGATCAACTAATCTCATCAATTGTATTTGTATTCGTGTACAGATACACAATTATCACTGCGAGAAATAAGAGTGTAGATGCAGATGTGCCAAGTGGGAGCAACTCCACATTATTAATCACAGCACCGATTGCAGCTGGAATCTTCCTAACAGTCATCATGTTCTTTTATTGCATTCTTTTTAAAGATTTAACCAAGAAGACTGGTAGCGAAGTATCAGTCGAAAACTATGAAAGTATATGTTTACCCGTCATTATTCATTATCATCAGGTTGTTCTAGTTCTGACATTGGGCTCTTGTGCTGTATTGTTGCAGGACTGCCGAATGTACCTGATTTTGACGCGCAACCACCTTCGACATCGACATCAACGCAGGCTGCTGCTACAAATTATGGTTACGTCCCGGGGCCTGGCGGAGAGCCTGGAGCAAGTTCAAGCTCAAGCGGTTATCAAACCACAACGGTCAGCGTTGAACCCGTCAACTGACACCGCTGACGTCAGCGGTGAGCAATTTGCGTCCAGTGAGTGAACCCATGAGGTGCTTGCCGTGGTGCTCCTGCCTTCGACACATATCAGACGTGCAACTAGAATTCTCGACAGATCACTTCCAGACTGATGTCTACTATTTGTTTCAATTTTATATTTCTGTTTGTTCCTTTTATACTAGCGAATTCTAATCTTCATTTCTTCATGTAATTACTACTTTATGTAAGTAGACCAGATTTGCTCTTCTTTTCTCTCGCATTAATGCTTAATTGTTTTTTTAGAACGTATTGTTGCAATTATGCACATTAATTGACTGAACAGAACCTCTGAACCCGCAAAGAGAGGGCTCGGCAAAGTTATAACCATGTGACCTAAATTCGCGTCTTCTGCTCACTCTCTCGTGCCAAATACTCCGTGAATATGTACAAGTATTTATTAAATTGTTCAATTAAATGCATCACGCTCACGCAACGAATACACCTCTTCGTCTCATGTTCATGTGCCTGCCCGACTTTACTCATTCACTTGGAACGTCATTAGCCTAGCCTGAGTCAGAGGAAGCATTTGCCAAAATGAAAATTGGCTTATTGTCCTTATATCACAAGAGGATGATGACGGCATCACAACGGAAATTTAAATGCCTTATCGTTCACTTAATTCGAAGAAACCACAAGGCACTATTAAGCAGTAAACAGGCGACAACAGCATTGGACTTGGATTGCACGAAAAGCAAAGGAATATATTTACACTGTACTTCTGTAATCAAACTCAAAAAGACAATGAAACGACGCAGAAATCACGACCGCAGTACACAAGACATTGACTTACAATTCCTATTACCCGTTGGCATTCCACAATTATTTCGCAAAGGCCAAGTCTTCAGTGTCCACATATTTTTCTAGATTGAGAACTCATATTTTCGGGTTTTCACCAGTGTAGTAGTGCAAAGTGGAGAATGAGGATAGCTTATTCGTTCCTCGAATGGCTACGAGGCGATTACTGAAATCGCACTGCTCTCTGATCTTGATTCTGGGTGGTTCTTTGCGCTGCTGGGGCCACGGCCTAGAGATCTCCAGGAATGTAAAGAACCAGTTTGAAGTGTCTGAAGATGATTTCAGGTAAGAAGCGAACGGTACTTATCTCTTGTATTGTCTGTTTCACGAACGTCTTTAATCTTTACATTACTCTGTATTGACCTCCAGCCCCGAAGATTACAACCACCCACACGGCGCTGAGAAACCCACGTCGCTCACGATCCTTATCGCAATTGCCTTCATTGGAGCTGTTTCTGCCACCCTGCTCGTGTCTCTAATCGTCTACATCGCCATTTCGTTCATAGTGGACTTTATAAATATGTGCTGCAGAGCTCAGGACGAAGCTGTGGAAAGTGCATCCGACCTCGACGAAAAGGCCACACGTTCTGACTTTAGTCACTTCATCGGAAGCAGCAGTAGCTCCGTTGAATCCAAGTCGTCCAATGAATAGTTTGTAGTTGACTGAATCCATGTCCAATCTCCTATCTATATAAGACTGAAGTAAACGCTACAAGTTTAAACAATACTCAGGCATCACAACGTTTATTAAATGCAACGAAGGTGTACACACAGGAAATGATTAAAATATTAAATACAGCTAAGTACGAAGGAGTAATGGCGATAAAGGTGGTAATGATCAACATGAATACGGTGTGGACATAAAATGGGAATAAAGCTCTTCAATGTCCAATTCTCAATAGAATCCGCCATATCTTCCATATCCGAATCTATCTCCCCAACCACCACCATAACCGCCATAACCGCCATAGCCACCGCCCCATCCGTTGCCAAAACCTGTACACGAATAATTCATTCATAGTTCAAGTTCAGACTGGTATATTATTCAACAAGTCACAAGTTAGTTCTTACCTCTGCCATAACCGCCCCAACCGCCACCGCCAAAGCGGTGATGATGGTGGTGCTGTTCAGCTACTTCCAAATCGCTTGGTTCATTGGATCCCATGCTCCCGATTGCAGCTGTGTGAGCAAGAGCCACGAAGCAGAGAAGGAGTGCGAAAGCGGTCTGCGATTTCGGGGCGAAATATCAAATATTAGACGAAAGCACCAACAAATAATGAGAATTGTTGACTTACGATTGTTTTCATTATTAAATGCGGGACTGCGATTTAACTTGGTGTCAGGGTAAAGATCGCTCCAAAAGGTGCAAATCGGAATTGTGAAGTCTCTTCAGTATTGTCAAAAATGTTCAACTGATTCTGGAAGCACCAAAGCTCAACTTTTATACCAATTGCTCCCAAGAGTGAGGTAGTACAGGCATGACGATAAACGACTGGGGACAACAATGTCCCTGGAAAACAACAGCGAGTATGACCTGCATCACTGGCTTGTTGTTGTTGTCGCGAATCTATCATTATTGGGTTAGCATTTCTTTTCTGCACTGCAGTGTGACGATCATTGTCAATGCAAGAAATTCCCATTTTTTGCAGCGTTTATTAAGTCATATCATGTTTGCCTTCTGCAAAATACCGGTTCAATCCTCAACACAACGCGCAAATTCAGAGGTTGTAGACGTGTGATCGAGAAGTGACTCAGGCGTGCGCATCACTATTTGTTGTGATTTACAGCAATTCTGGACTGTGACGCATGAGGGTCGCAATTTGATCAAAGCGGTGTAAACAAGACAAGCAGCAGTCATCTTGTTACCAGCCATTTTCTTGGAATCACTGCAGGAAACGTCAGTAGGATTGAATTAAAAGCCGGATTCGAACGGAATGCATTTGACATTATCCTACGAATAAACCCTGAAGTCTAACCTTGGCGTTGGAATGAGAAAATGGCCCTCTAACTGAATTAATTTCAGGGTCGAAAGGTTACGACAAATATTAAGATACTGGAGCGTCATTGGAGATTTCTTTAAAGGACGTAATTTCTTAACATGCTCGTTAGTCTGACAATCGATGATATCTCGCTTTGTGTCCTTGTTTGCAGTGCTGAACGAAGTTCCAGCCAAACCAAATCCTGGAACGATGAATTATGCTTGTACAAGTATACGCGTTCGATTTTGTACAGGTTACATACAAGTGAAAAACCACAACCACTAGAATATGAAATATGAAGACGATCCTTGTCTACTCATCCGAATCCTGACAGCCAACTCGTTTCGTTTAAGATTGTCCAGCAATAAATATGTGGTCTGGCAACGCTTTGTTCATGTCTTTGTACGAGACTCAGTGTCACATTTGCACAAAAGCACTCGATTCAATCGACGCAGCTGCAGAGTCCGAGTGCCCCTCCGTCAGAAGATCGGGATATGACAATACAAAAGTAAGTTAGTGGGTGATGCAATGCAGCGTAGGCAGGGACGACATTATTGGTGGGTTGATTTTCTTTCAGGAGCGGACATTTCCACAAATTCCTCTCCGTATGCCACAAAAAACCCATGCATTTAACAGAGAAATTGACTTCAGTGCTCAAACCACGAGTCCGAGATTTAGAAATGGAATTAAGCCACAAGTCGCGAACGATTGCAAGCCTTGTCGGGATGAATACACAACTCACGGCTCACACGTACGAGTGCCAGGAAACACTGTGTTCAGCGCTGCTCGTGAATCACATGAAGTCACATATTTTATCTTTGTGCTATCTGATTGTTCCAGAAACATTTGTACCATGAAAACGATAGACTGGAAGCTGAATTGAAGCAATTGAAAAGCAATTCCGAGAAGCAATTTTGCCAACTCCATGCAACAATACATGAGAAGGTATACGATAAGCAACAATCTTGTTTCAACGCAACTGATTCACTACTTAAATTTCATGATTATGACTGACAGGATGATTGGATACAGAAACTCGAATGAAGCTGAGCAATGAGAAAATTCTCTTTATTCAAGCAGGTCAAATTCAAACTCAACGATTTTAGAACCCCAGTAACTCTTGCATAAATGTTGTTCACTCGTCCACAATGTCGGCAACCACTGCAACAGCCTCGATTTCAATCAGGGCGTTCTGCAATAAATAAGTATTCAAAACATCGTTGAACATTCACTGCATTTTGCATTGCAAATGGCAACAGTCCTTGCCTTTGGTAAGACGGAAACTTGGTAGCACGCACGCGCTGGATAATGATCATTGAAATCTATATGTCAACCAACAAATAAATACAATAAATCCTCTAGTCACAATTGTTGTTAAATTCGTTCTCTCGTACGGTCTCTCCCAACTCACATTCAGCGTAGACTTTATTCACAGCGCTGAAGTTGCCAAAATCCGAGAGTAGGACGGTCGTTTTCACAACTGCAATTCGTAATTTCAATTTACAAGGACGCAAAACGAAAAAAGGTGGACGCATAACATCTACCATTCTTGTGTGAGATTCCAGCCGCCTTCAACACGTGTCCCAAGTTGTCCAGAGTTAACCGCGTCTGTGCTTCAATTCCTTCCACCAAATCACCTTGCACTGTCATTCCAATCTGGCCGGACAGGAACAAAGTGTCCCCGACTTGGATTGCCTGACTGCAAAAGAGTAACAAGAGATAAAATACAGCAATTGAAAAATGAAAACGCTTAACGCGAGTAGGAGCAGACTTCTGCGTGCCCTGCCGTATGAATTAATTACCTGAAAGGCCCAATCGGTGCTGGAGCGTCCTTTGTGGAAATCACTTTGCGTGCCAAAGTGACGGGCATGTTGATTACTTAGGAATCTGTAATTTGAATGTAAATATGGTGGATAGTAGTTTCTTTCAAGTTGCCAAATTGTAGAACTGAACTGCTGGAGCTGTGTGCTGTGGCCCGTCAATTTATGTGCACCGACATCAGTCGAACGTGTTAGCTTCACACGTGACGTGTTCCGGAGGTAATTCAGTTGATACGAGTCACGTTTATCAAACACGATCGTCAGACGACACAGTATCGATCCAAGCAGTGACAGCTGCAAATTACGTAATCCAGCTTAACCAAATGTAGCAAAGCATCTGGCAAACGTGGAGTACGAAGTTCAAGGCCAGATCACATCTGTTAAGTAACTCATTTCATCGCTTACAATGCAATAGTGTGAAAAGTATTTCCAAGATATGACCTCGAGGTTAAACATGTTTCTACTGTGGAAGATGTAGCTAAGAGTTTAAAGAGCAGCATTGTCTTATCGACAAGACTGATGTCATCCGCTCGGCAGGCAGAGTTGAATCAAAGGATTTTATTAGATTATCTTCGCTCAATCACAGTTAATAGAAATGGCAAGGTGCTGTAATTAGCATGCATTTGACTACGTGTGAACCAGCACTAAAACTAACACGCTTTGCATTAAAAGTCACAAGGAATCTCGTGACTTGTGACTTCGATCCGCAAAGAAGGAAACGTCTGAGTAGTCATCTTTCCATTAGTATCGGAATGTCGGGTTTCACAATCTTGAATCGATTACATTCCCGTCCACAGCTACAGCTTCGATTTCAACCAGTGCATTCTGAATTCATGGAGCATAAGAATGAACACGACTCTACTTCATCTTGAAGTGAATTGATGAATAATGCAGTCTACTCACCTTCGGCAATGCAGCCACTTGATAAGCTGCTCTTGCTGGGTGTGGTTCCTTAAAATCTAAAATTAATGGAGTATGATCAATTGAAATCAGTGCTACTATCTCATCAATAAGGAGTCATCATGAAAATGTAATTTGCGAAACGCGAATTCTTTAGGGAAACTTACATTCTCCATAGATTTTATTCACAACTTGGAAATGTGTCATGTCCGACAGCAGAACTGTAGTCTTTACAACTGCAGAAAATGGCATAGTTGAGACTATGAATTGCAAACATCAATATGAAAGAGGTTAAATTACCATTATTGTATGAAATGCCGGCAGCCTTCAGTATTTCACCCATATTGTCCAGCGTACGCCGGGTTTGAGCATCGATACCCCCCGGTACCAATTCTCCTTTCGTGTCCATTCCAATTTGCCCGGACACATAAAGCGTCTTGTCAACCAACACCGCTTGGCTTAAAGCGAGCAGTTCATTCATCGCATTAATTTAATCACTTGTGCAAGTAAGCAAAATATACAGTGTTGGACTCGAGAGGAAATGCTTACCTGTAAGGACCGATTGGTGGTGGGGCCTTGGCAGTGAATATGATTTTGCGAATTATGGAAGCCATGATATAATTGAGACTTGAGTCACTTGGTCGCGTATGTAACGCACGATCTCGGCTTGAGACACAGATTCGGATAGTGTGTCGAGTTAGCAGTTTGCTGTTTGCACTAGTCTTACAACTTGAAGTTCACTGGTACTATTACTTTGCAGGTTTGAAAATTCCAGCTGTTCTTTCGCCGGAGAATGCCAGCAGAGTTAAAGTGCTTAGCGTGATTATATCTTTGTTCCAGGCCACAATCTTTAACGCATGAATTTTCTAAGGAATATGATGTATGGGCTGTGACTGTGAAAGTCGTGACGGTTCTCATCACTCTCAGCCTATTTTCAATCTCTTATCCGCAAAAAAAAACATTTATTCAATTATGCCTTACAAAAATGTACAGATTAATATTAATTTCACAATTAAAAAGTCGTATACTCGGTTGCAATTAGGAATTCCTTTGTAAAAATGGATGAGAATTTGTCCTTAATTTCGGATATGACCGGTCTATCTGCGGCATCCTGCAGCCAGCACGTTTTTATTATTGAAAAGCTGTAAAGCAATCATTGCAATGTTCAATGGGCATTCCAGGCACACACTGAGATTGCATAGGCTGAAAGAGTTCTTACACTTCTTCGGTCGCATATTGAGGCTTGACATTGCGATGACCGGCCCTTAATTGTTCCACAAACTGCATACTCCACACAATTCCGGGGTACGGAATTTCTGCGAGGCTGAAAATCTCCCAAACAGTGATTCCGAGTGCCCACACATCCGATGCTAACGAGAAATGCAAATCCTGCAGAGACTCAATCGCCATCCACCGCCAGGGCAAGAGAGTCTGAAGGAAACCTTGAAAATGCTGTACATGGAAATGGAAAAATCTAAAGACTCGAATCAAACCTGCTCTTTCTTGATGTACTTGGTGTATTCATATAACCGTCTGGCCAGCCCAAAATCTGTAATCTTCACGGTTAAATCGTCGTCTAGCAGTACGTTCCGGCAGGCGAGGTCTCCGTGAATGACTTTCTTTTCAGCGAGAAAAGCCATTCCTGAGCAGATCTGAATCGTCCACCGTAGCAGATCTTGAGTGTTCAGCGACTGATGCACCATCGTGTAATTTTGGCTAAAAATACTTGAATTAGGCAGTGAACCTGCGCGAAAACAGAAACTAACACATGAAAACTCACTTCAGATTGGGCACTGACGCATTCTTATGTACATTTGTGTTGAAAATCTTCCGGCGTGTACGAAGGTACTTCTCCAGACTTCCGTTTGGGCAAAGTTTAAGAACGACATAAATGTGCTCTTTTAACACAATTCAACAACATTAATCCAATAATTAAACACGAAAGAGTAGATTCAGACGTACCAATTAAATTGGATTTTGTGCAAGCACCCAAAAGCTCTACAATGTTCGAATGCTTGTCAACGTAAATGAGGATTTGTAGTTCTTTCAGAAATGATGACACATATTCCGCACGCGATTCTGATTTGATGGTTTTGATGGCAACTTGTACGGGGTCTTTGTGCTGTCTATCCTGTAGCTTTCCAGCGTATACAACACCAAATTCACCAGAGCCCAGCACATGTCCCATGTCAATGTGCACATATTCGACCGGGATTTCATACTGGGCAAAGTCGTACGGTTTACACATCGCCAGATAATTGCCGGTCTCAGGTTCCGCTTTCGAGGAGCTGTTGTCGCTTTCATAACCCGTCGTAAAGCCTTCCTTTTCTTCCGACGTTAGCGACCAGAGACCGCCATGAAATTGGCTCAGAATTTCGTGCAGGGATTCATCACTGACTCCAGCCTCCTTGCCTGCAGCCTGGAGTGGGTACTCGTTCCCTGTGTGCTGTCCTTGAGCTGCGATTGCCCTTCTGACCATCCACCAGATGTAAGCAAACATTCCTAGGGCAAGAACGATTCCGGAAGCAATGGCAACGGTGAGCCATGGAAATTTCTCTTCTACATAAAAGTCATACTTGTCACAATGTCTGAATGAGTGCGTTTACTTGTGCATAGCAGAAAATACAAAAAGGGGCTACCGTTGATGTAAACAGTAAATTCCTTTTGCATAATTCCAAAACTATTTCTGGCAATGCAAACATAAGCTCCTTCGTATTTGTTGTCCAATGATGGAATCCGGAGTTCTGACACCGACCTTGTTGCAGTCGAATTTGTCACTCCTTCGGCAAGGTCCGAGACTTGCTGGAAAACGCAAGGATATAAAAAAAATCTGTGCATATTCGCGTATTGTTCAGTGACCTCTCGACTTACGATCATTGACGGAATCTCCCACGTAATATTTGACCAATTTTCGACTTCGCAGGTTAAATTATTACGTATTTGGAAATCTCTTTTCGAAAGGTTGACGATGTTGTATTTGGGACCAAAAACGGTCGGTGGGAAGCTATTCCCTGCAATAAGTCATGCACTGAAGGCCTTCAAAGAAACGTAAACTTTTGAAATAATGTTCCATGTAACCCTACTTACGATAAACAATTAACGGCGTCGGTTTCACGAAGCCCGTTCTAGGTGAGTACGTTTCTACGAAACAGATTAGTTCGTCGAACTGCCCTGGCGGAACCCGGAATGTCACCTTCCTGATAAACAGACCAGGAATTGTCGTGAATTCTTCTTGCAAAATCATGTCTACGGACACAAATGCAAAGAAAATCAAGATTGGAAGGCAGTAATCGCTAGAACGTTTACCATGTCTTGCCTGGCAGAACATAAGTTATAAGCTTTCCACCGTTCCAAAGTTCCAGGTTGAGTTTGCTGTAAAACAGCCGAGTCGACGCTGTGCATTCTGCCGTTACGGTTCCGTGCGTTAAAACAGCTCGATTGGCAAGAATCTCAACTTGGAAGGATTCCCGTCGGTCGTCATCGAGAGCTGACGTGTGAAATAAAATGCGCGTGATGCGTCAAGGAACTTTGCATGTGCTTCTTCGCTGTGGAGTTGGAATAATGATTTGTGTTACCTAATTCACCATTAAAACTAACGTGGTAGGAGATCACTGCGTTTAAATCAGTGCTCACACAACCCAGAACTCCTGATCGGTACCATAAGTCAATTGTGACTGACGTTTGGTTCCGGAAGACTATGTTGGGAGTTTGCCGTCCTGGACACTTCCAGCCCTGTCGTGCAAGTTGGATTCTCAATTCTCAACTTAGTAAAAGATCTCTAGCAATATTATTAATGAAATAACGGCCGGTCTCACCTCTTTCGCTGTCAAGCAGAGCTTTTGAAACTCACATTCCGTGTCAGTCTCACAAAACGTTTGAAACACATCCATTTTGTCGGCAGTCGAGGAGTAGCATTTCACAATTGCTGCTGGCGGGTCGAAAATAATTCCAGGTTGAAATTCAATGTCTGTGAAATGAATATTTGAATACCAATAATATACTAAACATTTAAATGCATATCTGTCCAAAAGAATCACCGAACCTGATATCTTAACATTCCAATTCTTTAGCAGCTCGTCATTTTCTAGCTTGATACACGACACATTCGTCGAAGAATTTTGCAGCACTCTCGTTGACTTCGGATTGAACGCAGCTACCGCTCTTGTGATTCCAGAGATTGTGTTTGTATCATTCGAGACGTCAAAGATCAAAAGACCGTCAATTTTGATGCAAATTGGGTACGGAGCAATACACTGAATCTGGTACGTCGTCGCATTTCTCGGAAGAAAGATGTTTCCAACTTCAGGGATAAAAGTAGGCCCTAAAACATCGAAAATTAGCTGTGTCCCAGTGTCACAATGCGTAAAGTTTATTACCTGCCTCCCGTTGGCTATAATTAAAATGGACAATGTCCGATGTACTCTCACTCGCATACGTCTTGCCACTTTCTTTTGCAACAGTTACGCATTTATATTGCGCACCGTGCAAACTTGAAGCGTTGACCGAGAAGCCGTGCAGTGGGTCGAATATCGAATTGGGGGTATCATGGATGAAAGATGAAGCTAAAACATTCCACTCCTCTGTTTCGTGCCTTAGCTCAAGTAAGTTGACTTCAATTCTTGGATCATTCAGCCCACATGGAAATAAAACGGATTCATTGCCAAGCTTCGGCTCGACTCCTATTACATCGATTGTTTGGCCGTGCAATCGTAGATAATGGGCTTCAGCCCCAAGACCTGGGTAAGATTGACATTCTTTCAACTTCCTGCAACCTTGCTTGTTAGATGAGCTCAAATTAAATCTGAGACCTGCGAACAAGGTGAAG
>WIXG01000666.1:0-27817 GCA_009869945.1 Mesaphorura yosii
GGAGAAAGTGAAAAGAAAGGAGCGGCTTTCTCAAATCTCATGAAAATCGCGCAAAAAACAAGAGATCTACAAGGATTTGAATTTGGCCAAATAAAGGTAGAATCACCCTGTACTCAGCAACTTGCACTTTATGGCCTTTATTATGGCCTGACAAAAAGCTATGGAATTTTCAACGGTTCGACGGTTCAAAGGGTGACGTGCTTTGTTGACCCGATGAATCGCCGACACACTGGGCAGGCAGCTCCCACCAGATAGCAGGTTTCAATGGTACGGATTTCTTTGTGTCTGCATGACAAACTAAAGAGCAATAGAATTTTGGCATGGGCCTCTCCGTCACCTCTTGTGCGGACGGCGGTAGCGAGATCACAGCGGTAAAGTTATTGACACATCGTCATGACTTGACTGATGACCTAATTCCGATAATGAGTTAGTGATTCAGTGGGATTTGATGCTGGTTGACAATTGGTTGATTCATTTAATCTAAGCACGGTGAAAGTGTGCAATGGCCACATGCACTTGACGAATACGAGAATTCTAATTTTCTATGAAATCGAAATGCAAAGGGTGCTGTACTAATTGGCCCCCGCAGGTGCATCCTCTGTGAGCAACTCCTGCAGCATGACATACGAGCCTGGTGAGGAGTCCTCACCAGGTACGACCACCCGCACCCCCATGGCACACAAGTCCTCTTCCGTCGTGTAATGTGGCTTTCTCGATGCAGCCATCATGCCTCCTGATTCGGGACATTTCGCAGGTGGAAGGGGCACTCTTTCGACGCAAGCTCCTTGCTCGTTCCTGACCGGTGGTGGGGGGACAATCTCAACCACTGGCTCGAGACACATCCGCTGAATTGTACCCAAGGATGCAGACATAGTGACATAGTGATAGGTGGATAATCATGCAGGACTTACGTCATAGATGTACTGCATCTGCGCAGTCAGAAGAGAGAAGTCAGGCCTGGCCCTGGGTGTCAGTTTCCAGCAAGAACGCATGATTTCGTATCTGAAAAGGGTCAACACACCCAGCATTTGAGCACAGGGAACCTAATAAGGAGCTAGCGTACATTTGGTGAGTGGAGTGAGCGGGTTTCACGGGAAGTGGACACGCTGCTTCCCCCGCACGAAACCAGTCACGCAACACTCTGGCCTCTGGTATATCTGCCCAGGGTTCTCCACCAAGGGTGAAGACCTCCCATATGGTAATCCCATAGCTCCACACATCCGACTTCAGGTTGTACTCCCGCCCAGAGCTTTCAAGAACTTCTGGGGCGGTCCATTGCCACGGGAAACCCAACTGCAAACAATTCAGTGGACACTGAATATTCCTGCTGGTGGGTGGGTATTGTTAACATGGGATTTACCCGTGCCTTGGTGGTGTACATGTCGGACGACCCAAACAGCTGATGGGAGAGACCAAAATCGCACACTTTGGCCGTCAGATCAGCATCGAGGAGTACATTTCGCGTGGCCAAATCCGAGTGAATCACCCTCCTCGAAACGAGGAATTCCATTCCCTGAGCAATGTGCATGGACCACTTCACCAGGTCAACCGTCGTGAAACTCGGGCCAGATCGAGCCACGAATCCAGTGGTGAATTCGTCTATGGTCCGCACGCACGTGGCCCTGAATCGGTCCTTGTTCTCCCGTAAATATGAGTCCAGGCTTCCACCCGCGCAGTATTCCATGGCCACCTCCAACTTGTCTGCAATTCGGCACATTCACAAACTGGGTCACATTTAGTGCACAGAGAACGTACATGTTCGAATGTCCTTCGTGTTGGCCCCCACAAAGCCAACCACATTGGCGTGGCCTCCTTCTTTCTTGATGAAGAGCATCACCTTCAACTCTGCGAGGAGGGCAATGAAGGAGTCGGGGTCCACCTGCGCCGTAGGTTTTCGTGATTTGACGGCCACCAACACACCCTTCAACCGAGCCAAGCGAATTCTCCCGAACTTTCCTCCTCCCAACCCTTTCACTGTTGTCCAGGAAATGAATGAAAAATATGGGCCACTGTGCCTTGGGTTGGAATTTGCTTACCAAAGAGGCACTCATTATCCTCAAACTCGTACGCAGAGTCATACCTCAGACTGCGAATATTCAACAGTCCGTCCACGGTCTCCGTCTCGGCCCCCTCCGGGACTCCATTCAGAAATTCGTCAATAATCTCATCGCTCAGGAACTATCGAAGAGTACATTCGGACAAGTTACACTGTTACCTAACTAACCCTCCATACTATGGTTAGAGTCAAGAGTCAACTGACCTTTTGTCTTCTGCTGTACAGAATGAGGGCGAAGGCACACACTGCGAGTAACCCCACGCTGGCAGCCAGTCCAACTCCTGCAAATCCAATCAAAAATGAGCCAGAGATTCATCTAACAGGGTTCAGTGGCCCACACACCTATCAGTGTCGCTTCATTCCGTTCGCGAATTCGTCCCACATTCGGACACGTTTCCTCACTTTCATCCTCCCCGCTAGGACAATCTTGAACCCCATTGCAATTGGCCGCTCCACTTGCATTTCGAATGCACCGCCCCCTCAGACCACATGCGAACTCTGACTTTGGATCACAACAGTTGCGGGCATCGCAGTACCGCTCATCTTCGTCCCCAGCATCCACACAATCCGGCCGGCCATCACACAGCTTCTGGCCCGCAATGCAACTACCATCACTGCAGGCGAAATTGGCGGATCCGCATGCCATTCCCCGCCGGATCCAGCCCAGGGCATCCTCGTTCAGAATGTAAATGATCTGCAGGGCGAGGTGGTCGCAGATCCGTGTCGTGTCGTTGATTTTGTGACTGAAAAAGTTATTAAGGAATCCTACGAGGAGAGTCCGATTCCCCTGCCTGACAACGGTGCCGCTGTCAGCATGAATGCACCTCCGTTCGGGGTTGCTTGGTGTCCCCACCGCCATGTTGTACCCACACGCACGATCTAGAAATGGATTAGCGAAGGTAATGTTGCGCCACAACCCAACGCATTCCGCCACCGAACGGAAGTCAATGGTGAGGGTGGTGAGTTTTTTCCGGTCGCCATTATTCCTTCCTGCCATGAACCCGGCCCCACTTGCTTGGATAAGGGCCGACGTGTTTGAGTCAGGAAGGCAAAGGGGGCGCAATATTCGACTGAGTTGAAGTGGTTCCCGCAGGTGGAGAAGCGCCAAGTTGTTCGCCTCACTCATCCACCGCCCATCTCCACTACCGGGCCAGAAGAGGCGTGGGTGCGGAGTCACGCGCACCGCCGTCACCCCACCCTCCTCCCACTGGTGGCCAGGGAACACAGTGTACTTGGCCCCAATGCAGAGCCGCCACGTCGCGCCTGGCGCCACGACATACCTAATGACTAAAGCAAAAGAATCTCAAATTAATCTCGACACGAATAATTTTGTTTCGTACATGAAAAGAGGATGGTGTGCGGGTTCAGAAGAGCTCCCGGGAAGTGCACTTCGCCATTGGGAGACACGCGGCGGATGGTGACCGTCCAGGGGGCACTTTCCAGTTCTGCTTCCTCAATTTCACAGTTATAAGTGTTCCCTGACTCTGAAGCCCCGTGTACCACCCCCCACAACATTAGTAGGAGAAGACATGCAACTGAAAGTGTGATAATTAATCTCATTCTCAGAATTAAGAAATTTTTCTATTTCGTTAAAATCATATTATCCACTGTGTATTCAGGCTTTTAGATTGTTTCTGTACACACAGGCTCTTACGATTACTTCTGTATACACAGGCTCTTTACAATTATTTCTGTATACACAGGCTCTCGAGCTAGCCAGCGTGTACTGACTCCTGTACTGACTGTACTCCTGACAATTTGTACAAAAGGAATCTTTAAAAGTAAAAATCTACCATTCCGCTTCCACCTCTTAGACTGAAAACTTTACTCACAGCAGAAAGAAGTCGGAAGATTGTGCAGTGGAACCCAGTTGCCATTTTTACCTGTTCGTCAGCTACCTGTTGGCCCGAGTGCTTGGTGTTTGGTCCCGCAGTTGTAGTCGGTTTATGAACAATATGGACGCACATTGCTCACATTCAATTCAATATACTCTGGAAATGCAAATGTTTTTTTTTCAAGGAATTGCACAACTCTTCCATTGTTTGAGGCATTGTTTTTCTCATCCTGTCATTCTGTGATTGAACACTGAAGACTCAAGAGAGGGATTTACGTCTAGACTTTTTGCACAGTGTCGACTCATTTAATTCATTGCAATTTCAATCTACAGAGGAAACTATGAGAAAGCTTTGCTAATGAGGTTAGGTTCCCCCCGTCACCTGACATAACCTATGTCAGGTGACGGGGTTTTTCCCTATCCAAAAATCCGGGGGTTACCCCTATAAGCGGCTATTCTGACCAATGGAATCGACGCAGTTTTTTCCCCTCTCAAACTTTTGTGCATTTCGGCCCATTCTGGTGGATCCTGGCGGAGATAATCCGTTTTTTGTGAAATTTTACCCAAAAATGGCTCCGAACGGAGCATTTGACGGAGCACACGGAGGAAATGGAGGGCTTAATGCGAGGGGCGCTGGAGGCGTGAAAATTTGGCAAGTTGCACCCCTGAATGGCGCAAATTGGCGGCAGAATTTGTTAACGTAGCAAAACGGAGCGCGCCCGGGATAAGTCTTTACTTAACAAAATCATTGCCTATTGATTGTACGTCCACTTGTCAACGAACATCTAGAAGTTCAATTTGTATTAATAATTTTATTCTTTGAAGTGGTTATATCTGAACTAGAATTAACTCATAGACAATGTCAAAGCTGCATGCAAGGTAACAACGTTTGGGAATAGTAATTAATAGAAATTAATTACTAATTAAATTATAAACAGGGCTGGCAATGGAAGGTTTTTGGAACATAAGCTTGATGTAGGTTAACTGAAATGAATTATATAACTTTTAAGTGAATCGTGCGATGAGTGACGTGTCACTCATAAAGGTTCCCGGTCGGCGAAGGATTTTCTTCATTTTTTGCACGTGGCGGAAATCTAGGAGTTCATCGTAGCGTTCCCAATTTCTTGGAATCGTTTTCACGACAGGATTTCTCATGCTTTGCTCCGACCTTTCTGTGACCTGAAATGCAAACAGCTAATAGGGTCCAGCATGTAGAATGTGTTGGATTTGTGTATAATCTTAGCATAATAAGATGTACCTTCAGTTCAGCCATTTTTCTGTACAAAGAGATCCCGTTTATGTATCCAAAGGATTCGTACCTGATGATGAAGGAAAGTATTGCCTTTCCCTCTGACAAACTGTAATTCCTAAAGAACAAATTCGAAAGTGTTAATGCCCATCAGATAACCTTAACCTGCATGATTTCACCTTGCTCCGGCTCGTGCTGGAGCTGGCCTATCACGGACTGTCTTCTGGAGTTCGCGCCACGTTGCTCCATCAAACCAGCCATGCTTCTTCGATAATTCATAAGCGACTGTAATTGAACAGTTTGTACTTGAACGAGACGGTCATGAATGAGTCGTTCCTGGCGCAAACCTTGCCGGTCCGCATGTTGGCGCAGGGCAGCCCGCCATGACAGGAAGGTCTGGGCGCGTCCTCGTCGTACTCGTCGATGTAGTTCTAGAAGCGGCCGTCCCAGAAGGCCAGGTCGCAGATGGAGCCTTCCTTCAGGAGGCACTCCTGAAGGCCTTGTCGCCTTGTCGCACGAACTCAACGTGCGCGGTTGAATTCGCGTTGCAGTCGCAAACTCCTGCGCTGCTGCAGGCCAGGCGCCTGTAAATTGTGCAAAGCGTGTCGTTGGCCAGCGCTTCTCCGGACTGGAGCAGGTCCTGGAGTCCATTGACCAACCTCCCGCGTGCGTTGTATTCCTTGGAAACGTCGTCTGTGAGACGATTGGAGAAGAGCACTGGGTTCAGCTGACTATCCAAAGCACAGTTGCCAGCTGAGCTCCTTGCGTTTCTCTGAGCCAGGGTCGCAATGAGAGCCCATCTCCAGCTTGTTCACTTCGGTGAGACGTTGCAGTCCACTAACGGCCTTTCGCACTACCTGGACAAAGTTGGGAAAATAAGTTGGCAGAATGGACACGCAGTCCGGACTGCCTTCCACCTCCTCCTCCACGGGATACCGGCACATACTCTCCATGTTGAACACTTCCGGCAAATTTCCCACGAATCGGCGCTCAAGTTCAGCCAACAGCGCCAGATATTTCTCCATGCACTGAGCATCGCCTTGCTGCATTAGAGAACAGAAGCCCGTCGCGTGGGGGCACTCGCCGGTCCGCGGAGGGAACGTGTCGTTGGGTAGCAAAGCCTCCGCCTCCGAAATTTTGAGGTCCGCAATGCAGGCGTGTTTGTCAAGGCTCGCGAGACACCCTGCGTCACCATTGTTGGGCCAGCGGGTCGGGAAGCACCGACAGCGATTGCGATCGGTGCACGTCAGATCCTGAGACACGTCACAGAAACGTCCCGGCAGTCGGTTTATCTGTTCTAACTTGTACCGCACGACGAGAGCATCCGTGGCCCAGTTTGGGGACTCGAACAAATGCCCGGCATACTCGGTTTTGGAGCGAGCTCAGTGCCCGGTCGCATTCTTCGTTCAGCCTAAGCGAGCTTTTCAGCTGCCACCTCCGTATCCCGTCCATCGCGTCGGCACCCAGTTCAGCCCCGTCGCCTTGGCGGTCGCCGGTTGCCGTCACGCTTGGGGCACTGTTTCCCTCCTCACTTGACCGCAGCATGTCGATGCGCCACCAAACCTCGACCCGCGACTCTGAAGAGTTGCTCGTTTGTAGGGGCCACCGCCTAAGACTCGCCAACGCCAGCGGGGAGAGACCGATCTGCTTGTTCCGGCAGTAGCTGCACACGCGCGTGATGCGAGCCGTGACCAAGACCCCGTCTCGGCGCTTGTCACCGTAATCCTGGAGAGACACGGAACCGGCCCGCGGCTGCTCCTATTGAACTCGCCCAGCCCCTCAGCAATGTAGTAGGACACGGCCGCGAAGGCAAAATTTCTCCGTCGCACTGATGTTGGCTTCCTGTCTGCAGCCGCAGGCAAGAACGAAAATGGCGCGATGAAGCAGCCGCCGCCGTAGTGGCGAAGATTCCAGAGTCCTCATTCTCTGATCCGCTTCGTTTGAACTTAACAATGACTATAAACCTTGGATGTTGAGGCCGCACAACCGCATCTTAAACGAATTAACATTACAAAAATTATTGCAACTCTACAAATGAAAAATAACGTCAAGCCACAAAAAGTGATTGCATAACGTGCTTGTTCGTCTTCCTCGACACAAAAAATTCGGTGACCCATCGAGACTCTCGCCTTGTCATTTCTCATTTTGTGACGTGTCAAGACCGTCTTCAATGCAATGCCAATGACAATCGAAGGAGTCGGGAAAGAGCGAATTGGCATAAGAATCACGTACGATGGAATCAGAAGTTGGTTGGTAGTGCAGATTCCGCGGAAATCGCGAGTGGTGAGCAGCGTCGTAATCTCGTACTGCATACTAATTGGCATGCTTACGAAAGCTGATCGCAGATCACAGTCCCCAATCGCCAAATCGACGATCCACGAAGCTCGTTTGTGGTTGGCCCGGGCACACTGTGAAGTCATGATTTAATTGGACACTTGACGAGTCTCGTCAAAATGGCGGCGGGAAAAGGCCACGGGGCCAGAAAGCACACAGACCAGGCGCACGGCACACACAGGCTCGATGCGTTCTCACTCCTCATCACGATCACTCTCGCGATCAAGCTATTTATGTGATCACCGCACGGCCGCATTTACGCAGGCGTTTATGCAGACTACAAGTCAAACAGCAAGCGAGCGAGAAAAAAGCAGATATCTAAAGGCTTAGGTTAGGTTAGGTTAGATTGGTGTCTTACGATGTGATCATTTGTCACCGGTTTTATTGTCCCAAATTATAATGTCAACGTCGCATCAGCGTCAGCGCATTAATCGTGTCATAACAAAGACATTCACATGCGAGATAAGAAAACAAACGAGATTTTTTGGTTGAAAGCACTTGATCATCTGCTCGGGCATGGGCGCGACTCCAATTGGTCGACCGAGCCGAAGTTCGTGCCTACCGGTGTCCGGCACGGCCACGACTCCAACTGGTCTACCGAATCGAAGCAAATCAGCAGATCAACAACTCCGCAGTCATGAGCCACCAGTTTGAGCCAGCTGCGTGCGTGCTTGCGTAGGAATTTACCCTAGGGTTGATTTTATGTCGCCGAGTGGAATCCTTGCCTGCGTGCCTGCGCAGTGTGGAATCCGGACTCTCAGTCTTTTCTTCAGAACCAAGCTCTACACAAGCACGAGGAGGAGCTTAAGGTAGAGATCAAGGCAGCGAAAAACCGTGAGGAAAAGACACAATAATTCCATTGCACGTCCATTGTTCAAGTCACTGCGTCCTCTCAAGAATCAACTCGACTGCCTATATTTTATAGATAGACCTTCGATTTTGCATGAATTCAAGTTCATCACAGATGGATTAATAGGCTGAGTTGCAGTTATCCGGCAGACCTCCAAAATGGTTTGGGTGGTTCAGGTGCCATGTATGTCCACTATCTCTATTATTATCAAGTTAAATCTTGAAATTGGTGGCCCCAATATAATACAAGTTGCCGTCATGTCTGCAAACGCACCTACCATGCCTGAGTTGTTTAAGCCTGGGAAGGAAGGTTGTGGAATTACGGATCTGGTTCGTGCTGTAGGTGACGAGAGATCGCCCAGGAAACTTCTCTTTGTATCAGTTGTTCATCAAGAATATGACAGAATCCGGTAGGATTCAACATTTGATAAGGCCGAGCTCAGACCTCGCGAAATGTGGCTTCGTATCAATCATGACCGCCATTTCAGGTAGCAGAGACAGAATGGATTTCACATTCACATTTTATTTGATCAACAGAACATGAGCGAGGATGCCATGAGATTGAATGACCCCAAATTATTGATTACAGTTGCTCCTGTGAACTGATAGCAGACCCCCGTGCAGCCTGGCGCCTCGCACAGTACCACGCAGTTTCCCATTGTATCGATTGACTGAAACGTGTTGTCCACCGCCGCTGGGAAGTTCTCACATGGACCGACAGGTCCGGTGAGCCTGGCCCCCGTACCACCCAAATTTGGATCTGAATACAAGATTACACTCGCTGTCCCTGTGCTTCCGCCAGGGGTTGTCGCACCGGGAGGGGCAGGCGCGGGTGCGGGTGTGAGGACAGGCAGGGGTGCGGCAGTTACAGGTGCGGCAGGTACAGGTGGGGCGACGAAGATAGGAAGGAGTCGCCCGAATAGCGCCCCAGCCACAAAACACAATGAGCAAATTGGGGGGATGATAAAGACCCCGCTAAAGCTCGAAACCACTGCTTCCAGGAATCCGACAATTGCCTTGACAACCAGCGCGGTCTTCAGGTGCTCCACTTTCACGTCTAGCGCTGCTGACGGCTCTATAATTCGGGAAAGTTCACTATTACCTCGGAGGTTTCTGTTTTCTTAAAATTCAACCCTTACTTGGGTCACAATAAGGACGGTAGGAGCGGCCAGCAGCTGCGGCGCTCGGCACGAGTGTTCCTCCAGTTTCCAGTTCAGTATCACAGCATTGAATTACGGCCACCGCCACCGCCAAAGTTATGCTCACAATTAACTGGACCCTCATCGCTAGCTCAATTCAGCAAATGAAGTGGAGCGGGAGAGTGTGGTTGAAGTGTGATGATATTTATTGAAATAATTCTTGCAAGTCACTCTCTCGACAGCTCCTCATTTCTTTCTGCATTCTCATTCCGTTGCCGTTTTTGTGCGGAAACGGCCTTAAGACAAAAGGAGCAGAACACAGCGCTGCAGCCCTACTTGAATGTAATGAGTTCCATTGTTATGGAAAATGGTGATTAATATTTCACACCATCTCTCAGATCTCATTAAGATAGGAAATCTTGTTAATTCAATATCGAGGTTGGAGCCCACTTTGATCTGTAATTTTAAAATTTTAAAGTTTAATTAATCGTCTTGCTTGTATTCAGAGTGTGATTAAATGAGAAGCAAGAGAAAGAAGAAGCTGTGGTAAATTCAATTGGATTCTTTATTCCCTGATACAAAAGTTAGAAAACTAAGAATTAATTATTGTTGATAACTGCAACTTAAAGTACAGATTTAAAGTCTTCTGACCCGTCACAAGCGTACGCGTGTCTCCGTTCTTTGTGAGCCCTCTCGACACATCGCTTGGAGCGCCAGCTAACTGTCAACCACACACCGGAGTGACTCGAGCTTCCAGAAGTTAGCAGCGGCGCCCTCACAAGCCCTGCAGAAAAGTCTGGTACGAGCCCATGAACGGTCATGTCCATCTTGAAGAGAAAAGTGCGATGAATCCATTGCCGGTGAGTTCAGCAAGGGGGATCTTCAGTTGGATGTCACTGGGCCCCACACACGGCTACTCGTCATTCATTGCACTTGAAGGGAGGATCAAAGGGTGACGCTGCTGCGTACACTTTGGAGCTTCCGAAGAAAAATGAGGAGGAGCGTAATTGTAGGTCAGAGCCATCCCATAAACTGCTCCTACCCTCATGAGCTACTGACATTGCCACGGACTTTGTAAGCTGTAAAAGTGCCCGACATTCTCGAAGTCTAAGATAAGAATGCAATTTGAAGGGTAGAAAACTGTTTCTTGAAAATTTTCAAGTTGAAGTCTTTTAAAATGAAGTTCAAGTCAAAGGCTAAGAATCGATTGTGCTCTGATCGGGATATTCAGAATTTATATTCAATTTTAGAGCAGCAGAACCAGTTGATGAACCAGCCAGCCTTTCAAAGGAAGGACAGAACAGAAATGGCGAATGATCGAGTGACCACGGGCAGCAAATGTTCTCCTTCGTCATCTATCTAGCAGCCTCGATGCCTTCCGAGACGTTGAGGCACGCAAATCTGATGACAATTTGAGACGACATGATGTCATCTCTCATTTCGAATGTGGACTTTTCTCTTTCTTCTTCGCAATTCTCACAACTGGACACAAGACCTCATCTTTCGCAAGGTATGTGGCACAGATCTCTTTGTTCTCGAGATTCTCGGCTCTTGTTCTGTACATCTGCTCTGCTATCTGCTTTACATGCCCGCACTGCCGCACTGTTGCAGTCTTTAACTGACTGTGCTGAGTTTTACAAATGATACAATTTAACAAGCCAGAACCGGCCGTGCTAATACCTGGTTTAATAACCTGGCATTGTGTATTGCATTTGCATTACGCATGAGATAGAATCAATAAAGCGTAGCTCTTAAACTGCAATTTTTCAATTGTGCACACGAAGATAATTTACTTACACTGTTAGAAATGCGAGAAAGGTACGCACGTTTCTTTACAACGCACTTTTTTTGTTAACTTGTCGACTTTTGAATTTTATTGGTATGAAGGCCAAATTTATTCCACATCATGCACAATCATATTTAAAAGACGGCTTATTAGTACAATTAGCCTTCTTGCTGGCACATATAATAGTAGCTGTAGCCTGGGGACAGCGTGCGCCAATGATAAGTCGTCAAGCCGGACCTGTAAGCGGCAACATTGTACGCATTGACACCAGGATAGCCAGGACCCCAATTTGTGTAGCCAGTTGCGCCGATTGGTGCTCCAGTTGCTCCCCAAATCCAGACGCTGTTCTCAAAGGCACCAGACAACCAAACCGTACTCTGTGAGCTCGCCAACATTGTGTCCTGAATGAAACGGTCTTCGGCGGCGCTCTCGATGGCAGCCAAGACCGAGTTTTGGGCCTGACGGCACTGAAACCAGGCCTCGCTCCAGGTGGCCTACAAAAGAACAGGCCAACCCACCCCACATTAGTTGGACATTCCGGGTATGAAAACAGACATTGTAATCTTTTGTTTTTATCTTTCAAGCTTTATCACTCTGAGCCCCATTACTAATACTGAGTAACGTGGGCCAATTTCGCTACCTAGGAGGGTGGGTCATTCCGTGACTGCACTAAAATCATGAAGCTGGAAAATCCGATTCTGCTGACCTAGTCCTGCTCTCAAAGTTAAACTAGTGAGCCTGCTTAAGTTCTATCCATAAACTTCTGAAACGGATTTAACCTTTTGGTTGCATAACTCGCGCTGTTAATTTATTACTCCGTTCTTCTTTATGCTCAACACGACTCCCTTACTTCGGGTTTGTTTATATTTGTTTGCCAACGAAACAGAAGAGCATGTAAAATTGTGTTGTTGCAGGTCCTCTTATCGTAGTCGCAGTACACCAGGATCAACAAGTCCCCGTTCGTGAGGAGTGAGGAATTCATGGGACTTGTATAGTGATCTCGAACTGGCTCTGAAATGCGGATTATGGTCGACTCCTGTGGGTCAGGCGCTCCCTCTGGTGGGAACTCCACACTGCCGTTGAGTCGACGCACGACGAATACGACCGCCTGTCGGTCACTCCACATGCCCAAAGGAGTGTCTCTTGCTCAATGAAGGGCCCAACTCGGAGAGGATAGAACTCCGAGGGGCACAGGTCCGGCTTTTGGAGCCTCCAAGATTTAACCAGGACCGGCGAGCTGTGAAACTGGTGACCATTCGTATACATTTCGTTCGCCTCGACCCCATCCAAGTCGATGGACAGCGGCAGAAGCTGATTCCAGCTCCCGACTGGACAGGTGAAGCAGAACCACAGGCTAGCTGGTGGGCGGCCTTCCTCCACGATGAATTTGTAGACTCGGAACATGTAGCCTGCATACAGACTCAAGTCTGGAATACTGCGCAGCAGATGTGGCCTGGTCACCAGGATGAAAAAGGTCGAGCGCCAGCTCTGAACCGTCAGACTGTTCGGGTACGCTTGTAACTGAACCACGGTTTCGTAGGAGGGCTGGACGAGGAGGTGCACGTTGCAGAAGCGCGACTCGTCCAGGTGCAAGCTCCTGTCTTCCAATTTCTCCAGATACGTGGAGAACGTTGGTACTGGTTTGACCAGCGGCCTGCTGACATTGTAGGTCCTCCATGGCTGGCCGTGCTGGTTGAAGGCGAGGTCGTAGAAGTGCAGTGGAGTAAGGTACACTGCGGCAGAGAGCCCAGACCGAGAGAAACGCCGTGAGTGGGGCAAAACCCCAAAGCAAATGGATAGAACAGGAGCACGAGTCGGCGAGTTGACTTTGGGGCCATACTTTTACGGGAATGTTCAGTCACCAAAGTTGAACTTGAGAACTCAAGTTTTAAATGAATACTGTATCTGAACTTTTCTCGTCAACGGACAACAAACGCCTTATCGATCCGTCGGCCTGAGTCTCCTGAGACAGGGGTTCGTGTTCGAAGGTAAATGGCAGGTCACGAAATCTTAAAAGCGCTTAAAGTGAAAAATCTTGAAATTCTTCGTTGCCTGTGTGGAAAACTTCAAACCTTCAGACATGTATGCAAACAAGTACAGGAAATGTTTTCACTGTTGATTTATTACAGTGGTGATAATTCAGATCACAGAACGGCCAAGAACTAAGCTGGTGCTCCAATTCAGTAGGTGAGCGCGATCACTTCTAAATACAACTGTCTTAGCTGGTGCAACCTGTTCCAGCCCAGTTCGAGCATAAACAACATGGTGCTGCACGGAGGTAGTCGCAGAATGGCACGATGTTCATGAAGCATTACGGCGCAACCTTGGAATGTGTGACTGAATAGCTGAACGATTGTGTCTGATAGGTGATGAGTCGCGGATCCTGTCGCTGCAGTGGGTCTGAAGGAGAATAAGAGTAAGGACAAGCGGAAAACAGTTCGAATTGAGATTCATCTTAACTTGACTCCAGACTAGGTTGACCGAACTTGCACTCCATTCCCTGACACAATTTTAGGTAAAATAAAAAAAATGGCGCTGCTGATGTTTTGCTAAGCAACAGCCAAGTCCCATTGGAATTCACTTCATGAGGCATATGCGACTTGGCAATATCGGGGACTCTCATGTCCCGAGGTCCCGACTCGTGTGAATTCTATGCGTAGAGAAAAACCAGTTGATGGAACCAAACGCGAACCTTCGCCAGGAAAGTATGTAAAGTAGGTAGCAGCAGTTCTTGGTGCAAATTGTAATTTTCTGGTTAGCGATAGAGCATCAAGAATACAATCTTCTCAACTACAAACACCATTATGCTAAGGCAAGCACCCAAACCCACAACCGCAAATGCTAGTAGACTATCAGGGAGAGATACATCGGTAGACTGCAGCCTAATTCTAGTCTCACATATGATTTCCACGTGTACAAACCGACGCCTCGTCCATGCATGCATGACCCCACGTTCACGAGAGGACAACAATTTGTAATCAAAATACTCACGAAATGGCGACCATTTTCGAACTGTGAAAGCAACTTTGATGGGGGCAACCACAGGGATTGGAACTTTTGAAATATGTTCACATACAAACGATGCGGGATAGAATGTGCTCACAGACGGTGTAAACCATGAACTTGTAGTTACCAGCACGAGTCCAGAATTGACGATCGCATTGTACGACTCCTCTTTGGTAGCGTCCACGAGTCTTTCTGTGAAGTTGATTACTGGCTTTATCTTTTTCTCTGATTCTAGTGCCTTTATTACACGTCTTGAAGTTGGGGTCATGGAATCAGCGGCCACATGAAACTGTTCTTCACCTCGGCTGACAATGTCTTCGAATTTTTTGACAGGTTGTGCTTCGATTGAAAACATGGAGACTAGCAGGGCTGAATATGCAATGTAGACAATAAGCGCAGTTAGTGAAGCCACTATGCTTATGATTCGAATTCCAACTGCTGTTCCCTGGAAAGGAAACCAGCCTTGCATGGAAATGGAGCCAGTAACCCAAATTAGGATTTCGTCCGGGTCAATCTTGACCGTGGAATTTGCAAACCCGCAGGCGATCATATAAATTGCCGCTCCTACACAAGTCCAGGTCACGGCCAACATGATCCAAACACTCGATGCGAAGGGATGTACATACATGCTTACTTTGAAGCCAAGTCCAGGTTGTTTGAAGTACGCCAACATTCGAGCCGTGTCAAAAGGAACTAGAAAAGTCAACCCATCAGGTCCCTTCACTCGATACTCAATGACTTCCCACTCGTCAACATTTATATCACCGGCATTCGAGTTAAGCTGTCCTGCGGAGCCGAGTAGTGTTCCATTGGGACCAGCAGCGATTATACCTTCAGACTTGACCGGCTGGGTGCTGAAATTCAACCCATGTTGAAGGTACGTTATGCTGTTGGTGAATATTCCGGCTTCTTGGTCGTCTGGTTCAGCTTTGAATGTACCGATGCGTTCATCAAAAACCTCGCCCTGAATAAAAGTCGAACATACACGCACAATCCATTTTAGAATGTTTTCTTTACTGCTGGAAGTACAACGGCTCACTTCTGTGATGACTGCTATGAATGCCCGGTCAAAGTTTGACCGACGCCTTGTCTTAAACACGATATGATTCATCATTGTGTTAAAGTTGTGAACATCGTCCATTCGATTCGTAATCACATGGCCATGAATTGAATACACTTCAGTAAGTTCCCAACGAGCTTCACTCCAGAAATATAAGTTGGTAGCCACTGTGACAGGGCTCAGATTTGTTTCCGTAAGCCAAGGTGTGGTTGGTTCGTGCTCAATAAAGGCAACGACAAAGTAGGTAAATCCCCGCCACCTTTCATTCTCTTTCGCACTCAAAAACTCTTCGATCTGTTCACCACAAACAAAACAATCAGTAGATACGCTGACATGATGGGAGTCAAACACATACCATTCTTATCAGCTGAGCCAGAGTTGAAGGGCTAACGTCACCCACATTCATGTGCATCATGAAAACCAACCTGCTGTAACGTGCTACTGCAGTGCTGTTTGTGCTAAGTGTCCAGGTCACATAGTTCAAAATTTCATTTGTCAGATTCGAAGGGTTTCTCCAGAATTGACAAGCTACGATGCCACCACCAGTACCACCGGTATTACATTTTCCCATGTCCTCCTTCGGGGTGCCCAATATGATCAGTTCTGTACTTTCATCAGCATCTTCGGATTCACCGACGCTTCCACCCATCACAGAATTGCCAAAGATGAAACAAACCAAGCAAATGTTAATCAGAATTATTGCTAGAGTTTTGTTGCACTGCGCCATAGTGTTGGTGAACGCACCGAGGCCAGACTTGTACTGCTACGGTGGTGAACCTGCGACTATCTCGGAGAATACCTACCACCTTGAATTTTCCCATGTCGTCAAGAAAAGCCTGCCAGCTTAAGCACCCTTGAAGCGGCTGCAGCGCACAAAACCGAACTGCCAACTGCCGCACTCTGATATGACAGCGCGTCATTTTACACGTTAAAATGACCAACTATGATCATTACTTCGGACAAGCTTCTTCTCCATAAACGCAGGAACCAATTCAAAAAAATTGAATTCTATGCGTGCAAACAAGCTTTATTCATTGAGCAGTAGAAAGAATGTTACAACAAAAACAAAAGTTCCAAGGCAAGAGACGGGAGTGGGTGTACTAACGCATGTACTGCCCCAATCAGATCCCAATTTGTGGATAACAGAGGTGAAAAGCTTTCTTCCTATTCAGAGCCGATTATAAAATGCCGGAGGCTCAGCGTTAACCTTACAGGTCAGGTTGGTGTATTGGCCAAATACGCCCCAGAAAGTCTGGATTGACATTCCTGCAGGCGACGGCGGTCTGACTAAAAAAACAGGAACCTCTTACACGATTTGACATGGTAATAGTGGTTACGGCAAACATTTAACTTTGTGGATGATCTTCCACTCTCTCGAATCCGAACGTACTCGGATCCACTGCAGCACAGACGTAGGTCACATTTGCGCCTGCAGGAGAAACTTACCAAAGTTCCCGATTTCCATCCGATAGTGTTGGACACTTTGGAGCTGCATTAGACAGATTTGTCAATCATTTTCCAATTCATTTCGTCGCCCATGTCGACTTACGTTCAGGCACATCAAGAAGGAAGTTCATTATTAAAGGAAGGAGCGAAGGTGACATTGATAAGCAAATAGCAAGGAAATTGCATACAATCAATTCGTCTGATTTCCGAAATGAGTTGTCAAAGGAATAACCACAGTCTGTCATGTTCGTTTGTAATATGGGCCATGTCAGAAAATGACAGTTGGAGCACCTGTTTCGTGCTGCATTCGCTTCAGGTTGACAATGGATGGTTGGTTAGTGGTAGCTTCCTCTTGATGATGATATTGCCCAAGCAGGCGTTCTACGAGACAGTCGCAGGTTCACCTTAACACAGCCTTAAGGTTCATCAACATTGTGGTGTGGTACAGAATTCTAGCATTGACTTTGATCAGCATTTGTTTCGTAGTCTGCGTCACCTTTGACTATTATTCTGATGCGACGGGAATGGAGTTCGAATATTGTGATGGGAGTACAGAATTGATAATCGTGAACATGATGAAGAAAAACGCAGTAGTAAGAGGATGGGATGAAAGTCTATACCATAATGGTACCGGTCCCGTCAGCTTAGCTAGACAAATATGATTCACGGCCACAGCCATGAACAGGGGTAGGGTCCACAGCCTCTTTGCTGGTGGGCACGAGAAGCAGATATACTTCCGGGCTTGAACACCTGACAATGAACAGGTATCTTTCTAGCGGCACTACTTTCGACCCGACTACCCAGTTGTACAGGAATCCTAAATTCCAATGGTACTTGTGTTTCATACATCCCTTCCCATTTCGGCGTAGCCAACTCGGCGAATAAGTCACTAAACAATGGTAAAAAGTGAACTAATGGCCTTCGTGATTTATGATTTGATTTTTAGCTTTAGCTTAAAGGTAATTAACTTCATCGTCCAACCGTCGAGCTGTAATTTACGAAATTACCGCCAGGAAGGAGCAGTCGTATCAAAAATTCATTCGTCTGTGTTAATTCACGAATTCCCTGGAGGCAATCACTAGCGACGCCGTATTTTCCGCGATGACCCCGAAAGTTTGGAGGATGAGGAGCGGTGTGGTCTCGAACAAGTGGGCCCAGTGCGCCCGAACGACCCGCTGTGACCTGAGCACACTGAAAAGGTGAGGTGTGTCGCACAGACGCCCAGTCCGCTTCAGAAACTCCTCCGAGAAGAGGACATTGTCGACCTGCATCTGCAAGCCGAAGGAGAAGCCAAAGAGGATGAAGAAGATGATGTCTGCGATGATAGTCGTCATGATGAGGCCCAGCTGGTCGGAGAAGAGGACAAGGACCGACGAGCCGACGATGCAGAGGATCGAGCAGCCAAAGAGGAAGAGAGTCATGATTAGCTCAGCGTAGGCGCTCCGGTGCAGGCCGGCGTAGAGGCGGGCTCCGTTGTAAGCCGTGAACAGGCGCTCTGCCATCACTGGCGTGGCCGCGTCCGCGTCCGCTGCGAGAATCTTCAGCCAATACCGCAGGACGACTCCGGGCTCGAACAACAGCAGTGTGACAAAGTTGAGGATCCAGACTTGGTTGAGGAGGTGCAGCGCGAAGATGAAGGCGTACACCGCCTGGGCGGGGAGGTTGGGCCCGTAGTAGAATTTGTAGAGGTTCATGGGGTCATCCAGCAGGTAGACAAACGCGCCCACGGGGATCGTCGCCGTGAGGGTCAGCATCCCCTTCGCGCTCAGCTCGAGCAGCACTTCCGAAGTGGGCCGTCGGCGCGGAGCGCCTGCGCAGAGCCTGGGCTTGACCAGCAGGTCAGAGGTCTGAAGCGTCTTGTTGGTGAGGGTCGTCAATTCGAGTTCGTAGAGGCAGACTCCGAATTTCAGGCTCGAAATGAAGACGGCCACGGCGCAGTAGACAATCGCGGGGATGACACGCGCCAGTGGCTGCGATCCGCCAAATATTAATGGCACCAAACCGACGATGGTCACCAGCGTAACGATATCGTCCACGACGTAATTCAGCCACGCCAGCCAGCGGGCTCGTCCCCGGAGTGGGTACATTTTGAGAACTGGATTGCGAGGGTTCCATCCGAAGGGGACGCACTTAACGGCGGACGCGGAGCGAAACAGGAAGTCATACACTGCCAACGTTTGGGGGGACAACATGCTGACTTGTCTTGTCAGGCCTGGCGTGTGGTTCGAAACTAACGACGGTTCATTCCCGTCGACGAAGCAAAACTTACTAAACTGCCTTTCTTTGTTAATTGCTTCAATATTAAAGGTGCATTAATATTTTGTCTAATTAAAAATACAACATCCCGAAACGCGAGTTACGACGAACTAAATTTTCAAGCGAGCCAAACTGGAAATTCTGGGCCTGTACATTTTTATTCGTTAATTCATAAGTCATGGGCCATCCTAAAAAGTGATCGTTTTGCAATTCACATTTCGTGGGCACGAATTGTTATGATTCAATAATATTTAATGAATGGTCTTTTTCTAGGCAGTGTAACGGAGTAGGACTCCGAGTCTTTGTTCATGTAATGTAAATGAGTAGTGCCTTCGTCTTCTCCTTATGCTGTGCAGGAGGCTTTGCCTTGCGTGAGCTGGGCATTGAACAGTGCACAAAGTGAAGGGGAGCGGCATGCGCTGAGCGCGGAAGGAGAGGTAGCGTCAACCAGTCCGAGTCGGAGAGTCAGCAGCAGCAGCAGCGCTTTAAAGATGAATAAAGTTAACCTTTGATTGTTTCGCCATAATTCCCGTCTTCAGCTTAATTATTTCGTCGGACGTTGTCCAGCATCCCAGCCCGTGTCCGCCCTCAGACGGCAGCCAGCCGCTACCAGCACCAGCGCCCACTCAACCAATAGCAAGCGTAAGCCGCGCTCATGAACCGAATTCGCATATTGCAATATCGCATCTCATTGCATACGCGTCCGCATGCGCGAGCCCAGACGCAGCGACGAATCGCACTCACAACCATTACAGCAGTGGCTGTGAAATTGCAATTTGGTGATGAGGACAAGAACAACCCGAATACGGATCTCTGAGCCACAGCACAGCCGCTCGCCAAATTGCCATCCGTGTCGTAATTGCAGTTTGCACGGATTTGAACAAAACAGGGTAGTTAGTTCGTTCAGTTGCCGTTAATGGCCGATTTGCAAATTTCTACGCCTACACCTTTTCGACTTGGCATTGGCTTTGACTAGGCTGTCGGTCGCACTATGTCGGAATTCTGGCGGAGGCGTGCTGGTAAGTTTTTTCATTGATCCTTACGCATTTTGAAGCACTGAGTCCGAATCTGAAGTCAGAATTCGTTTTTCTGACCATTGACCCGCGATATCTCAGTACAGGGTCAACGTACGAGGGTGGGGCTGGCACCGTTAGATAGCCTGGCAGGCTGCTAGGGTATTCCTGCGACTGGCCCGCCGTTTCATAGGAGGGCTGGATGAGGAGGTGCACGTTGCAGAAGCGCGAATAGTAAAGGTGCAGGCGGCTCATGTCCGACTCCTCCAACGGGCGTCACCGTCCACGACTGGCTGTGCTGGTTCAAGAATCGACTTGGAGAGGTCGGGTTCGTAGAATGCACAAAGTGAAAAGTGCAATGGGCCGTGGAGTCGAGGCCGAGGAGGACACCCTGAACAGGACGGATCCCGCAATAAGTGACTGGTGGAAAGAGCGAGAGGCCTTGGCTTCCTGTCGCAGTACACCTTTCATCTCGTGCATTTCTACGACACTTACCAGTCCAAGTCGATCCTCGTCTCCAACCAGCACGGCCAGCCGTGGAGGGTTCACAACGTCAGCTGCTCGCTGGCCAAGCCAGCGCCGAAGTACTCGCCCGAGGGCATACTGAAATTAGGGGACGGGAGCTTGCACCTGGACGAATCGCGGTGAAAGACGTAATTCATCATTAAAAAATTCGGACCTTCATCATTCTTCCAATTCCAAATTTTTACTGACTTATGAAGCCAAAAAGTGAATTTTGAATTTCGGATTGCCGCCTTTATTCATGCATTTTAAGCGCGACTACGACATTTAACAATCGTACATTGAATTCAGCCCATGGACACTGACTCCTTCGAGCCCCAGCGGACTGCCCGCCACGTCACTGAAGAAGGTAATGTTTGCCTCTTTGAAGGGCTCGTCGGGTAAAGAAAAGGCCCGTGAGTGTGCTGAGGCCTCCTCCCAGAAACACTCACGTCCAAGAAGAGTTTCAGGATCAGCGTCTCGGAGTTCGTCTGGCGGTCCGTCGTCGCACGAGCGTTGAGCCTTCCGTAAAAGTTCGTGTTGCCCGAGAGCCCTCGGTCGAAGTGGACCCGATTCCCCGTCCGCTCGTATACGACGCAGAATTCCTGCCCGAATCGATTGAAGAAGCAGAGGACGAAGGCGGCGGAGGGGTCGAGCCTGGTAAGTTAAAGGTCAGGTCCACTTCAAGAAGCGGGTTCGGGAAGGGGATGAGGCCAAACAGGGGGAGGGGGACGTCAGGCGCGATGGTGACCGGGAGCGGGAAGTAGATAATTTGTTCGGGGTTTCGGAAGGAGCCGAGTTGAGGGACCGGGCGGGAGCGCAGGTGCAGGCGTCCGTCGACGAAAACAAGGGCCAGGCCACGGGTGAGCGTAAACTGACCCCTCCAGCCACCAAACTCGGCTAGCGCCAAGTTCCGCCCGTCAAAGGAGCCAATAAAGTATGGAAGTAGCCGAGATTATGATTTCTGCTGCTGTTTATGCAACTGCTGATTAAATGATGCGACTACGAAGGTTGCTCTCTGTTTTCACTATGCTGAGCCAAGCCAGCGGGTGATCTAGTACTGGTCTTGAACCTGGAATTGCGCAATTAGCAGGGATGAACAAAATATTTTTCAACGTATTTTCAAAATACTTCTCCAAAATATTCAATTTTCCACCTTGAAGGAAAATATACTCAAAATGCAATACTAAATACTTTGAAGTCTCAAAATAAGTCACGCGTATTATGAAATACAGTACTTTGCAAATAAATATAAGTATTTTGGTCAACCCTGACAATCTGCGTTATTCGATGAGAAACTTGCGACCTTGTAAACAAAAACAGTACGGGCAGAGGACCAGCGAACTCCAAAAACAGGGGTTAAGACAATTTCAAGACAAGGACAAGGGCAAGAATTTTACTATGACCAATCATTATAGAAACCGCTTAATTACATATGTGTACTACTACTACATCATTTAATATGTAATATCGGTTTACATACTACTACGATTTACTACGAGAGAACTCACAAAAAAATTTACCTTTACTTTTTGTTACAGTTTTTATTATGCAATTTTTTCACTCACACTTCACGTTTCCTTTTCAAACAAAAACAGGACTTCCATGGTGTACGTGGCCATGAACAGGATCATGCCGCAGGTCGTGCTCCGGCCAATGGGGAAAAAATGACCCAAGTGGACACGCAAAGGCATGCAAGCCTGCAACCTCCGCAGGCTGTATCGGCCCATGTTCACGCGGACGCCAGCGACAGTGGCGTCGTGGACGTTTCCGGGTGGCGCCGATCCTGGATTTTGTGGATGTTCCGTGGCTGCTCGTCGTTGTCGCCCTTTGTTTGTGTTTGTGATTGCGTTGGATCAAAATAAAAACTGATACGCCACCAAGATTGTGAAAAACACGAGGAGAATCTGCTGGAGGATCATGACGTACATTTGCATGAGGACCGGAAACACGTACACGTACACGGACACGTATCCGTATCCGTTCAGGTTTAGGCTCAGGGTGTCTTGCAGGATCCAGACCGGAAACAGTTTCTTGAAGGGTTTGATCAAGTAGAAGGCAAGGAGCCCCACAGGAATCGGGTGTGTTCCAAAGAGTAGAGATGCTTGGAACAAAGGCTCCCAATGGCGGATCAGGACGAAGGAGGTGACGGGGCGACTGGCCCGGGCGCCGCCCTGGCGGTGTCGACGTGTCAGGGTTTTGAGTAGAGTCCAGCTTGAGTTGAGAAAGTGGACCATCGCCGCCCTGTGACGGCGTACGCCTACCTGCAGGGCGAGTCCACCAGCGCCACAGATCGTGAAGCCAACGTACAGCTCTTTGCCCGTCGGGCCCGGATCCAGGAGGCCCGCCAGGACGAGGCAGTGACTCCTACTGCGTAGACACAGATGAAAAGGCCAAAGTTCAAGGCATGGGCGGTGTACATGGCGGCGTGCCATCGCCCGGTCACTACCCTGAACTTTGCTGGAGTGTCGTGGAGGTCGAGCTGTACCGGGAGCATGTGCAGTGCGTCAATGAAGGCCAAGAACCCGGAGAATAAGCGGCGGGTTAGCCACTGGACCATTTTGGGGGCAGGGGCCCACCCTAACAAAGTCGTAGGTCGGTCGCTCGCTCTGCATGGGCAGAATCGATTTCAAGACTGATGCGCAGACCCTAGCTGATCCCGATCTTAAAAAGTCAGGGTCTTATTTCCCGTCACTGGCACTGGTCATTATCCGAAATTGACTTGTTTTTACATTTGAGCAGAGGCAAAACAACTCACGAGAACCAAGAATCGAAAAGGGGAGGGACTCAGAATTCGGAGTATTCAAGCTGACGACATGCTAAAAAAATAGAAGCTGGATAAAGAAACACTGCATTCATTTATTCGAATTCAACAGTAATGAATGGATGAAGGAATGAAAGCGAGTGCGATGCGGATTTTTTTGTGATGAGAGGGAAAGGACATGAGAATAATTAACGGACATATGCGGAATAAATTACACGGTCAAGTTTGTCAAGAAAGAATTATCCAATGTTCAACGTTGCTCATGAAACTAATAAATGTATTTTTGTTATTAAAATAAACACTGGTTTGTTCCTTTTGACATTCATGGATTCCATGGAATAAGGTTCCTGGATTTATTCCATACGCAGCTCGTTCAAAGAAATTCTACCCCAATAAAGAATGGGTCGTCGGCCCAACCTCGGCTTTTGCTCGAAACTTCGGGGCATGTGTGTGGGAATCTACGTACTTTATCGCAGGCCCAAGTTCTTACCAATCGCCGCAACATGGCCTCGTATGAGAACGATGCCTTGGGTTAGACATGGGCCAACGTTCAGGTACCGAGGCTCATTCACAAGTGTATGGCCCAGGCGCGGGGAACGTGTTTTGTGAAGGAACTGCGAGCTAGAAGGTCACAAGAGGTCCAACCGCCAAGTTGAATGAATGCGCAGATCATGGAATAAGTCCAACTAAATCTAAGTGCAGTTACGTCAGTGGGACTGTTATCAATACTCATAGAATTACACACTTGGCCCCTCTCGCGCGTCTCTTCTATTACTGTGCCTCCTAAGGGCTTATTGGTATTTGATATTTGCCCTTCGCCCAGCCGCAATCAGTTCATAAGGTTCAGTGCGGATCTTTAATGAAACTTTGCTTTGCTTCAAACATGCTTAGCAGCGAAGCCTCTACATGCTTAATGCGCCATGTCTGAGTTACGATGTCATGACCTTGGTTACGCCGGATTAATACATCGTACATGAATGCATCAATTTGGGAAGAAGAAAAGTCCAGATTTATCCAATCATATAGTAAAGATCATACAATTAGTCTAGCCGGTCTTGATAATAGAACCTCAAACCAAATGCAAAGCAAAATGAGCAACTTCCCTAATGACTAAAGTGACTACAATATTCAAGAGTAAGCCAGCAATGTCAAGACATGGGCATTTAATCTGATCATGGGCCGCCTCCTTATGACGTGAAGTCGGGCTCAATGATGTTTACGTTGTTAAATCCGAGAGCCTGGACTTTCGCGAGAATGGCGGTCCGATCTGTCGAAGAGATCGTCTTGCTAATTGAGAACACGTTCCAGGAAGTGGCAGTCGGGACGGCGTTTGGATTGTCCGGAGTCTTTGCGTCCCAGCAGTGGGCAAAGAGAGTCCACTCATGGTTCACCTCGTCATGGAGAACGGGAATGTAGGAGAGTGTGCGGAGCAGGTGTCCGCATGTGGATGGGTTGCCAGCGGAGCCGGTACACAGGAAGGGCCAGTTTGCGTCGGGGAAGGTGCACCGCCGAAGGATGTCGCGGTCAAAGCCGCGCGCTCCGTCTGAAACCAAGCCGCGCGCTCCGTCTGAAACCAAGAAGGTTATGGACAGAATGAGACGCTCGTACCCCCCGCATGCGGTCACTACGCTCAGGGTTCAAGTGGTATTGAGGCAAGGTACCTATGGCAATTCCCCCAAAGATCCCTGACCAGGGGGTGACGAGGTCCATTGCCGCTTGCATGGTGGAGTCGGTGGCGCACTGGAACCCCAGCGCCTCCGCCATACGTGAAAAGTAGTAACGGCTCCCCATGAGGTTGAAATGCAAGCCCCAGTACGTGTACTGCGTAATTAGAGTCAGAGGTAGAATGAGCTGCGTTGGAGACTCCAGTGACAAGTGCCAAGTCGTTGGACAAACAAAAATTTACAAAATTCAATTAATGGAAACTCACCAAATCACCGCCGACTTCCACGGGGGGAGTGAGGGCCGAACATTGCACGTTCTCCTTGACCGAGCTAGGGTTGCAGCCAGGGTGCAGGAGATAGTAAGGGCCCCAAATGCAGCCCGACGCAGTCCCGACAATGATGAGCAAGAGGACGGAGGCAAGGCGAGACGAAGCCATTTCTTCAATCAGAAGCTTTTACTGACGAGTCTATCGGGTATTCTAGTATGGCAAATTTCAGAAACTTGAGTTTCTCGGAAAGAGTGTGGAGGAAGACTGAATAAATTATCGGGTTCCGAGTCCTGGTATTTATATGCGGGGACTTTAGTCAAAGTCAAGGAATTTATAAATGACCAAAATAGCATTTCAGGCAAGCAAGAACCAAAGTCATCGTACTTTATCGTCTTGCCCTCTGGCTTTCATTGATGTAAATGGCCTCTGACAATCATTTCTTTTGTGCGAATTGGTTGAGTTGGATATTTCTGGTTTAATCTCGCACGGAGAAGAAGGAAGCTGAGCGCAAAATTCCCTGTTTCCTCATACATTATCCTCTGAATCTTATGGCCTGATTCAGGTAAATCGTAACCTTTGACCAATGACCTGCTCTACTCATAAAAATGTTGCCTGGCCTGATAAGTACTGAGTTAATCGTACAATCCTCTCGTGTGCAAAAACGGATCAAGCTGAACATGAACTCTGTTAGTCCGGACATCCGCACGTGCGTCATGTTGGCTCGTTATCCGAGTTGACATTTGACACTATCGATGGCCAGTTTGTGCTCTGTCTGTACTATGAACGCCTTTCGCAATTTTGCACGCGCTCGCTCGCTCGGGTGTTCAGCCGGTGACCCATCATCACACAATGAATTGGCGGCATATGCATTTCGAGGATGATCCCGATAGTAGACGAGACACCCAACTCAAGGACCTGGACCTGGCATTCAGTCAGGCATGCGGTCTCACCCAGGACCAAGAAGCCAAGTTTGAGCCTTGCACTTGTGCCAGCTTCCAATCCTGCACATGTTTTTGAAATGTGCAAGACTACAAAGGTTTGTTCGTCCAGCCCTGGTCATCCCCAGGAGGTTTCATACTCAGAAAACTGGATTTCTCCAGTTTCAATTGAGAGCGTTATTGATAAGCGCACGTGGAAGAAAGTGACTGCGACGAATGGGAATGGCACGATCTAATTTTAGAGAACCTGTGTGATCTCTGAATGATTTGAAAAAATCTTGATGTTAGCCATGGCCAGTGACTTGCTCATCATCACCGACTGCTTGTAAGTACTGGGAGTGTGTGCGCACAACATTTTACACTTGTCCGACTTGTCTTGATTTTGCACGCGCTCGTCCTCGCGCATTCTGTCCGTTGACTCATGACGCGATCACTTAGCTTCATAATTACTTTCATGCTTCATATTTATACAGCACTTCGTAATTTGTTTGCATGCATTTTTAGGATTACAGTTCCAATTAAATAGTCCCGGGGCTAGCCAGACAGTGTGAATTAAGTTTTGGGGAAACACTCAAGTAGCCGGAATGAACTGCGGAAATGTTTCCGTAGCTTGATCTGGCGACTTTTTATTATGAGCTATTACGATCAAATATACATTCAATTGGCAAAATATTCGCATGACGAACACTCCAGGAATTAGCACGAAAACAGAGAGAAGTTTGCTGGGCTACTCGGAAATGAGCGGCAGTGACTCGGATTAGCATGTGAAACTTAATAATAAACTTTCACTCTCTTAAAAATCAATGATTGTGCCATTTCCTGCGGGTTTGTACCATATCTTTTCAGTACTCAAAAACTAAATCCAACCACGATTACATTGCAGTGTTTCGTGTAAGTCATTTATCTAGTCATTTATTCCAAAGTGATTAACAAGCGAAACGTTGAAAGCTGTTCTTATATGGCTTGAGCTTCGATCCGCTGATAACCGCGGTCTTGCTCTGACTTCAGCAAGGAATGATGCAGGATCATTACGGGCTCCTACGAGCGTTTCTGCACCTGGAGCACTTGGCGCAGTCACCACAACCACGCCCCTGCTTCCCGCTGGAGACGAAGGTACATCGTCAGCTCTCTTCGTTTCCAGCGGGATCCACCACTGACGGCTTCCCCCAATGTACCGAAGCTGGCTACCGTTCGAGCATATGAACATGAACACACAGGGTTTTGAACTGTCTTTGAATTTATTACCGAGCCAAACACAAGCGGACGGCATTCAATGAGTTTTTTAGCTGGCGGATCTTCGTCGAGTTTCTACTTCATTCACTGTACATCTTGATACTAATCTTCATCGCGTTGCTCGGGTTTGACTCAGTTGACGGCAGTACCAAAAATGCGTCCACAATTCTAAGCGTTCTCCTACCCGTGTCCGGTCATTTGCCCGTATTTATTTTCCGGTACGCATGTTTGCCAGTAATCCCTTTGACCTTATAATTTTTTGACGGTATTTTTTTGGACCGTAATCCTTTTGCCCTTAAAGTGTTATAAATAAGTATTGTACGTATAAATGAGTGATATTTGTGTCATTCACTTTGAAGCTGTCGATTACGAAAGTCTGTCGGTAAAAATTATGGCTCAATCACAAAAGGAGCTAGAATT
>WIXG01000667.1:0-27785 GCA_009869945.1 Mesaphorura yosii
ACTCGGATGATCAGCGTGAAGATTAACGTGAGATATGTGAAGATGCTGTTGATTATCTGGCGTATTCTCTGATCACTACCGAATACCAGGTCCAAGTTTAAGAGGTGGTCAGTCCAGACCATCACGTGCAGCAAGAAGTAAAATCCGTGATAGAATACAATTGGTTGGATCCATGCCTTGAAAGTTGGAATTCCGAAGGGTAACTCGACGAAGAGAACGCCCGTAAGCCAGGCGACCCAAGTCGAAGCTCGCAAGCCTTCGACAACCATTTTGAACTGATTTTGTGTTCTCTGCTTGAGAATAGGAACTGAATCGACTCACTAATTAGAAGTAAACATTTAGCATGTGATTGATGGCTGTTGGCTGTTAGCAAATGAACAAATTGCACAAATCAACGTGACACTAATTAAGCACTTTTCCTTTATTAATTCAGAACATTTTCAATGTCTATGATGATGGTATCATTCTGCGTGCTTTCATTCTCGTATTCACGCCTAGGCGCGACGGCCGATTTAAAAAGCGGCTGCTTTCGTTTACCTTCCGATCGAAATGTCTCCGCGAATTGAACCTTGGGTTTGGCAAGAATAGCAATTTCTGGATGAACCTCTGCACTTGGCGGCAGAGGCGTGGCAGGTCGGGTGTGGCGGACATGCGCTTTGATTTTGGGCTTCTTCGGCCCAATTGCGCTGGCTCGCTCGAGCTCCTCACCCATGTCAAGGTCCAGAAACTTGAGCTCCTGCCTGCTCATTTTCTTAAACACGTTGTCAATCCCCACTCTTTCGCATGCCGTGTCCCAAAGCCTTTCCATAACTCGCGTGGACAAGGCTGGCACCTCAGGATCCACTTTGTGACGAATAAAGTATTTTCCCGAGATACGAGCGACTTCTGGGTCAACTGCAACGTACAAAACTTCATCTGCTCCGTTCTCAGGTTTCCCTGTTACGGCCCGAAAAATACCCCCGAACAGGCCTAAGTGCCAGGACATTGTGTGCAGGAAACTGGTTCCTGTAATTCCTGGATGGAGTGAATTCGCTCGCACTTTGATTCCATAATCTCGTAGTTTGTTCCCCAAGTATGAGTTCAGTGCAGTCAGAATAAGCTTGGAATTGGAGTAGACTTGATTGTTATCAAACCATTGCCTGAAGAAAAGACAAGCATATGACACGTAGTTAATTATTGACACTGACAGAAAGATAAAATCGCCCCAACTATTTTACAATAATTACCTGCTGTTCAAATCTTCGAAATCTACGCATCCGTAGTACTGGCTCACTGAAGACACGTCGACAATGCTTGAGAAGCATTCACGAGTTCCACCTCCAATCAGTTGTGTCAGGAGCAGATTGTTAAGTAGAAAAGGTGCGAGCGCGTTGCACTGCAGCACTTCTTCGTTGCCGTCAGATGTTATCAGTGGCTGATTCCCAGAAGAAGTGTTTGCCATCGCTCCAGCTGTGTGACAACGTAAAGACAATTAAGACTGATTCTTATCGCATTCGTAGATTCTTACTCGCTTACCGTTATTGATTAGCAAATGTATTGGAATTCGTTTGAGGATGACTTCGTTCGCGAACGCTCGCACAGAAGACAAATGATTCAAGTCCAAGTGAATAATTTCGAGGGAACCCGTCGTGATGCCTTGCTCGCGAATTTGGAGCAGGACGGCCTTCATTTGCTCGACGTTTCGTACACCTGTTAATTTTCAACCATTTGCGTATCCATCGCCATTACAATGTAGAAATGACACAGGTGTTGACTTCAACACTTTCCCTTACCGACAATCACGTGCATTTCTAACTGAAGCAGCTTCTTCACAATCTCTGCGCCAACTCCTCTGTTCGCTCCAGTCACAATGGCCGTGTCGTTCGGTCGCCTTTTGTATTCTAAAAATGCATACTCCTTGACAAGTGACGGACCAAAATAATGGGAATGAGCAGAAAATAATCACGTGCTTACTTGACATATCCATGCCTTGCCCCTGCCATGTCCTCGTTAATTTTTCCATAATGATATTCGGTGGCACCACACAAAGCAGAAAATGTAGGCCCGACCACAATTTTCTCAAAATTATACCCAAGACTTTATTTCTAAGTGCCATTGGTTGACTTGGCCGTATGAAAAGAACGCCTTTGCCTTGCCTGTCTTTTGTTCTGAGGCTTGAACTCGCCAACAGTAATTAAAAACTTTGACTAATGAAAGAGTTGAAAATGTATGCAATCGGCACGTTGTCGTCCAGCAGTGTTAGGAAATCGGGAAAGCTTCGAAAACAATACAATACAAAGCAATGAATTAAATTATTCTGGCGTATAAACAAATCAGCAACTTCAGGCGGAATGAAATTGATCCATCGACCATCGACTTTTCCCTGCTGCTCTGCTCGATGGCCTTGACAAGGAACTCATTAAAACTCCGTCACCAATACAACGAAGCTCTCGCAATCCTAAATCGCCATACAATCATTGTCACGCTACGATGGTCACCTAGGTTCCAAGCTCATTGCTTATTCCGTCAATAATTTCTGTCGCAACAACCAACGCTCGTATTAACGAAATGCCTGAAACATGAGCAAGGTGAGCTCGGACGTAGACGTATAATTTCATGGTTAGTCAATACAGTCGTTCGTACCTGCAGCGTTAGCGTTTATGTGAGGTCAAATAAGCGAAGTCTGCCCATTTGCTAATTGCAAGTTTATACCGTGAGAGAAAGCGAGCTAAGGAAATAAAAGCGAAACTAATACTTTTGCAGGCGGTAATGGCGAAACTTAATTCCGGGTTATGTTCCCGTCGTTGTCGTTGTCCATGACCTATTGAATATTGAATTTGAGTCGTTGGTCAACATAATCGTAGGTTTTTAACTTCCGCTTTATTGATTGTAACAGCATTTAATAATTAAAACCAACACACTTTCATAACGCCCGTGGACTTTCGTCAAGTGTTCCAGTTTCTTCTTTATACGAGCACATCGAATCCTTCGTCTTCATCGTCCTCGAAGTCATTGTTACCCTTGCTGACATTGCCGATGTCCCATTTTTCAGAATTGAGCTTAACCTTCGACGTGGATGTGGATTTCTTCTTTGCGGGCTTGGAATGAGTGGTGAGTGCAACTGTGTCGTCATTTGCGGTTTCGTCAACAATTGCTTCACCAGTAACTTGAATAAAGTGATTAGGATTAAATTTTTACGATTCTTGAATTCTGGCATTTTGAATAATGAATTTTATTGACTGACTTACCTGCACACAGCGTTTTCCCGTTGTACACGATTCGATTGACACGTGGAATTCCCATTCGACTAAAGCTTAAAATCGAGCGACTCAATCTTGTGATGGAGTTCAGGACAATTTGTCCATTTTCAGGCTCAAGCGCATCGATGGAAAATTCGCGATGTCCGTTGATGTCCTTAGCTTTTGCCTGACGAAACTGGAAAAACATGTGCGTAATGAGCAAGCGAATAAGTCCATATGAGATATGAAATTCAGTTTTGTATCGAGTACCGTAAGACTTTGGATTTGGCGACTAAACTTGACTTGGATCTGGAACTTTGGAAACTTCGAGTCGACTGGAATTGTGAATTGTCCGTAGATGAACGAACCGCTCCGACGGGTATTTCGATAGAACGAAGTGCAGGTGCTGGGAATGGGTGCACTTGTCGTGGTGGAGGTCGTGCGGCTGTCCGCCTGGACCAGAGCTTGAGCTGGAGTAAGGCCGATCAGACCGGATGCCCAAACAGCCAGCAACACTGCCACAACTTGGTTTTGGGTCATTCTCACAATTCAACCGAGTCAAAAACGAGATTCCTCTTAAATCAAAATGAAGTGCCTGCAACAGCGATGAAATTAACACTGTTTAATTGAGATCAAGAATAAAGATCTAGAGTGAGTTCATTTCTCGCCTGATTTAACATTTCTTTATCTGCCATTGCCTTTGGCTAGAATCAAATTAGCAAAAGAGCAGAGAGCAGGTCACCCGGAACCATTTCTTTGTCAGGACGATCCAAATTGCCATATGTGCCGTATCTTCGTGATCTTGATCTTGGCATGAATGAATAGCCAACAATGGATTACCGGATCACGGGAATGAACAGATTAATCGAACAATACGAATGCGAAGGGGATCCCGAATCTAGCTGTACGTATATGTGGGCTCTGATCTTTCTTGAATCATGAGCTATTGAACGTCGTCGTGAAGCATCTGTCAAGGAAATTCAGCACAACACAGTAGTACAGAGCAGAATGCTATGCTGTACAGTGCTGTGCAACAGTTGAGAGCTGAGCTTTTTATTGCAAGCATGAATTCATTCAACAATTCAACACTACGAAGGCTTCGATGAGAATGCGAAATTGGTAAACAGTAAACGACACACAAATGAAACAAGAGAAAGAGCAATAGAAAGACGAAGTACAACAATGATGAGCTACACTACAATTAAGCATGGATTATGGGCAATGCATAAAATAGCTGTCGGTGGCATCGTCCGTGTCAGGTTGAGACACGATCGAATTCGATTCAACTTTCATACATTGCATTATTACATTGGGATTATTGCTTGGCGTGGCGTCGGCGTGTGCGTTAACAATTCAGGAATGAGTCGGCCGTCTGGCCGCTATGTTAATGGAATTATACAATACGTATTGTATTGTACAAGCAACAACGACAGCAATACAGCAACGGTCAACGCTGGGCTGGTGCGTTCCCAATTTCAGCCAATAACGTGCATTGTTGGTCATTGTTCTACTCATCGATGAGTTCTAGCAATCGCCAACTTAACTCAAGGATTCCGTATAAAGCTGGCCCCCTTGGCCGCGCTGCCCTCACTCGCGGTTTTTCCGTCTTCGATGTCGAACGTCTGTTCTCAGGTTGTCAATTCAATTCATTGTTGCATTCGATTCTCAACCGACTCTCTGACTTCGGCTTGAATTCAACATTTTTCGTTCTTCGCTTACCAACAAACCAACGTAGCTAGAAGATGGCCCGTACGAAACAGACTGCTCGTAAATCTACTGGTGGTAAGGCGCCTCGTAGGCAACTGGCCACCAAGGCTCCACGGAAGATGGTACCGTCGACTGGAGGAGTCAAGAAGCCTCATCGCTACCGCCCGGGTACCGTCGCTCTTCGCCAGATCCGAAGATACCAAAGGACCACGGAACTACTGATGCGCAAGAAGCCCTTCCAACGGCTGGTGCGAGAAATCGCACAAGACCTCAAATCGTCACTTAGGTTCCAGAGTTCAACTTTGGTCGCACTGCAGGAGGCGTCCGAAGCCTATCTCGTGGGAATCTTCGAAGATGTCAACTTAGCCGCTATTCACGCCAAGCGGGTCACCATCATGCCCAGGGACATTCAGCTGGCTCGCCGAATTCGTGGGGAACGAAGAAATTAATCACCGGGTAGACGCAGGCCACCGCCACTGTGTACAAGTTCCTACCCAACGGCCCTTTTAAGGGCCACCAAATTTTCCAAAGAGCGAAACCTTCCGTGACATGACTATCGGTTCGCTAATAATTTTTTTGTAAAAACTCATTCACTGCTTGCTAAAATGATAGGAAGTAAGGAAATGCGGCACATGCCTTATTGCAAAGCAACTCGGGCCGTTTCTATTCGCATCCACGATCCACATCGTATTTGAGTTCACAATCACAATGCATGCTGATAAGCAACAAAGATCATACAAATTGAAATGGTGGCAGGCCCAGTCACAAGATCGAGAGGAAAGAACCCAGCGTATGTACGAAAAAATCAACACCGTGAGTTCATGACCTCATTTTCCATTTGCCCTTCATTGTTACAATTTGCAATTTATGCATTGAAATGTGAAAGAGTAGTCGGCTTCGAGTTGGAGTTCCGTGTCGATGTTGGAGTCGAGTCAAGTCAATCGCGTACGAGTTCTCATTGACTGGCTGGCTGGGGCGGCTGGAGACGATGTCGCCCGCTCGTCTCATTGCACTGCACTGCTTTGCAATGCACAACGCTGCTTGGCTGTGCTTTGCCTTGCTCTGCTTGACTGCCCATTACACAACGTCCGCAGTGCCCGTCTCAGGAAGCTATAAATGCAGGAGCGTTTCCCTCGTCTCGACCATTCACGTCTTTGACTTTGAGAAGAGCACAGAGTTCCATTGGGGCTTCTCAAGCAAGCAAGCAAGCAAGCACGTACGAACCAGCCATTTTAAGGGCCACAAATTAATCCGAAGAGCAAAATTCGCATAATTATTCACAAAGACAAAAACAGGCCATACTGCCTGCTCTGCTGCGGTATTTGCAAATCGCAAGGCGAGAACATGAACAAAGCCAGGCCGTGTGCATTTGCCTTTTGCCATCTATGGAGCATGGCTGAGATTCACGCCGCAGCTTCAGCTTCCTCACCCAACAACGGTGCAGGCAGGCAACGCAGCATTATTGACTTATTTCTGTATGGGTCGGGCTCTTTATTGACTCACTCATTCATACATCCACTCTTCCCCACTGCAATGCTTTATGCCTGTAATGTGTAGTTGTACGAATACGAAGCTGTCAAGTACTTGCGAGTTTCGTACACTTTATACGGCCACAGCGTAGAAATTGCAAAAACCGAATCGGAACGGAGTTTGGAAAGATTCGTGGAGCTTTCCAAAAGAAAGTGAAAGCCTGCAAGAAGAATTGTCACAAGAATAAGAAAGAAATCGTACAAGGTACGCGTACAACCCGGCTCGTAGTAAAAGTAGTAGTATTTTTAGTAGGACAAGAATTGGGACAGGACAGGGAGTGAGTCAGACAGTTTGAGCGTGCATGAAACGGGCTAGCTTATGAATTTAAGTGGACAATATAAGCTTCCAAGATAAAATTGCAATTGGTAAGATTGAAATCAGTTCTGCATATGTATTCCAATTTCTACAGCACTGGTAAATTGGCTGAATCGTAATCTTTTTTTAGATTGCCACAAAACTGTCAACTGTGATCACAACCTGAGCTAATTCAACAGACTCATCATGGCTGGGAGGCTACCGGCGTGTGTCATTGATGTTGGAACCGGGTATGCCCATGAGATCTCGAGAATTACGTTAATCTTGGTTAACCGGTCGTTTTCGAAGCATTCATGATCAAAATTATCTCGCTTTGTTTCAGGTATACCAAGCTTGGCTTTGCTGGTAACAAGGAGCCACAATTTATATTCCCATCAGCGATTGCCATAAAAGAGTCAACCAAAATTGGCGACCAGAGCACACGTAGGCTCACGAAAGGAGTTGAAGACTTAGATTTTTTCATTGGTGATGAAGCTTTTGAAAATCCTGGGTACTCTGTGAAGGTTATTGATAGAATATTGGAATGACACAAATTAATGGCTCGGTTCTAACTTGCCACTTTGTATTTTAGTACCCTGTTCGCCATGGCTTAGTAGAAGATTGGGATTTAATGGAAAAATTCTTTGAGCAATGCATATTTAAGTATTTACGTGCCGAACCAGAAGATCATCATTTCCTTTTGACTGAACCACCTTTGAACACACCTGAGAACCGAGAATATACTGCCGGTAAGTATTTGTTGCCAAATATATTGCAAATAACATTTTTCACTGAGGTAGTCCCAATTAACTGGTTCTTAGAAATCATGTTCGAATCCTTCAATGTTCCTGGATTGTACATTGCGGTCCAGGCTGTTCTTGCGCTGGCTGCATCTTGGACTTCGCGGCCAATGAAGGAAAGAACGCTAACTGGCATTGTCATTGATTCCGGTGACGGAGTTACGCATGTTATTCCAGTGGTATGTGATTAATACAGATGTGAGTTTCTCACAAGAACCAACCATAATTGCATGGGACGTTGTATTTGATCCAGGCCGAAGGTTATGTTATTGGAAGTTGTATCAAGCATATTCCAATTGCTGGACGAAATATTACTTACTTCATTCAATCATTACTGCGTGAGAGAGAAGTTGGAATTCCACCGGAGCAGAGTTTAGAAACTGCGAAAGCCATCAAGGAGAAGCTCTGCTACATCTGCCCGGATATTGCAAAGGAGTTCGCAAAATATGATTCAGATCCGTCAAAGTGGATGAAGAAGTTTGAAGGTGTTAATTCAGTTACAAGACAACAGTTCATGGTTGACGTTGGCTATGAAAGATTTTTAGGACCTGAAATATTCTTCCACCCCGAGGTAATTAAGCGCCAAATTCTCAACCTTCTTGCTACTTATTCAGGCTTTAATTTTTTTTATATCCCCTTGACAGTTTGCGAATCCTGACTTTGTAACGCCAATCTCTGAGGTAAGATTGTAATGAGATTTATTGTAATGAACATCAATTAACGAATTCGACAGTAAGAGAAAGAATGGTAATTAACAATTCGAAGTTTTTGTTACCAATTACAAATTTAACCTGACCTGACCTGATTTTGTAACGTTTCGATTTCGACTGAACAAAGTGACTTTGTGACAAAACAAAGCAAACAACCACACACCTCCACCTTGAGTGAAACAAAGCGAAAGAGAAAGAGAGAATGCGAGAGTTAAAATATTGTCGAAAGGAACGCTTGTTTGCCGAACGAAAGGAAAAACAAAAAAACTAATAACAACTTAATATTTTGTTTTGTCGTGACAGATTGTTGACACTGTGATACAAAACTGTCCGATTGATGTGCGTCGACCGCTTTATCAAAGCATCGTACTTTCTGGTGGGTCAACAATGTTTCGTGATTTTGGCCGTCGTCTACAACGAGACATCAAAAGAGTTGTAGATGGAAGGCTTAAACTGAGCGAAGCGCTCAGTGGTGGCCAAATAACGCCAAAACCAATCGATGTGAATGTGGTCACCCATCACATGCAGCGATACGCTGTTTGGTTTGGTGGAAGCATGTTGGCGTCTACGGTAAGTTAATATTTCACATTAAATCGTCAAATGTTGTGGGCTCTTTGAATCGGTGAATTAATCCGCCTAATATTTTCATTGCAGCCTGAATTCTACCAAGTGTGTCACACCAAAGCGGCCTATGAAGAGCACGGCCCGAGTATTTGTCGCCATAATCCAGTTTTTGGTAACATGACATAAGCAATCAGCACAAACTTCCATGATCATCTTCCAAGGAAAGAATGCATATAAACAACTGGACTTGCTCAACCCATGATAAGTTAAGTCTGTGCTTGTGCCGATGCTTCTTTTCCTTTTGTTTGGAAGACAAGTTTATAAATGAGTTCTAATAGTTTTAAGTAATTGTTCCTCGATTTCTACTTAATCATTCAGTAAAGTATTCGTTAGCTTTGCTAATTGCTAATCCTTGTCCTTGTACTCCAATCCGAAAGTTAAACCCGGGCTTTAATTTATTACACGATTCACGACTCTATGCAAATGAGCTGTAATAACTGTACTGAAAGTTGGTGAATTTTATACAGAATTACCTTAATCAGCCACTTGTCCTGTGCTGCGAAGTATTACAATTCTACAATGCACGATTTCTTATTCCTATTCTCCGAGTGGTATTATTGTTCATCGAATTCTGACATTCTGAACTCCGTCTGAATTATGTTGCAATTTTCCTATTGCCGTTGATAATTCGGAAAGGTCATTTGGTTGATAGATGAGGCTTGATTGTGTTGTGTTGTGTTGTCATTATGCCTTTTGCCATGAAACTTTGTAACCATTTGCTAGTTTTGATTATCAATGAATTAATTATTATTTTAAAAGGTGCAATGAATAACTAAGATGGCCTAAAAGGTTTAGATGTACGTTGAAATTAACATTGAATAAATTCATATAAGATTTATGAGTAGCACGTTTTTTTTACGACGAATTATGTCGTAGATGTGTCTTTATTCATTCAAATAGTTCCAATTCACTTGCAAAATACCACAATCGAACTGCGTTTCCGTTCCTGGCTTTTTTGTAGAAGGTACTTTAGATACACATAGGTACGAATTATCACGACCAAACCCAACTATTCCTGGTAATCACATGTGGTTCTCTGATTATGTCATATTTCCAGGAAAATGACAAAGTTCACAATAGGCATTTCCAGTTGAGTTAAGAACCATGCACAAAAATCATGTATTGCTTGGCACAACTTTCATAAAATGTTTAAATGATAGAAAAATTGAGATAATGGTAAAATATTTGTCTGTCGTATCATAAATCATAACGCTAACTTCTAAATGACTTCTAATTATTGCCTTTTTTTTGCTGATTACCGCAATTCCCGTCGCCCGGCTTCGCACTAGCAAAAGGAATCGAAATATCTGAGCAAAATGGTAACATTGGAATATCTTAAAACAGAAGAACAAAGTGATTGTCAAGAGTTAACATTTAACAAAACAAAAGAAAATGCTGAAATTAAGTGCTCACAGATAATTTCAGAATTACTGTCAATAATGTTATTGTAATTGCATTGAATTTAATGCTAAAAAGGTATCCTAAAGTTTAGTTTGAGCAACCGCCGAGTCACTGGTGCTTGTCGTGGACGTGTCCGTCGTCGTCGTCGAGGGCGTCGACGTGGTTGCTGGTGCAGGAGCGGGAGCATCTTCTACAGGACTGGTTGCAGGTGTTACCCTGAATTTACCGGATCTTGGAGTTTTTCTGCCGTCACCGCCAGGATCAGCGTCTTTCTGTTCCTGTTCCTGACATTCACCAACGAATCCCGTTTCAGCAGGGAGAGACGCTGTGCCAATCTTTCTCTTTGCGTTGCCAGAATTTACACTGTCGGGGTCTGACGATGATAAAGAAGACGAGCCTGCTAACGGAATTCCAGGCTCTTCTAGTGGAACGAGCACATCTTGCCTTGGGCCTTGCCCTGGCCCCTGCGATGACGATGCTATTGACGTCGAAGACTGAGCAGCGCTTGGAGTTCTTCTCAACGACTCGGTATCACTCTCTTCCGCCACTTCTTCTGGAATGGACATTGTGAACGTGGTTGAACCTCGTCTCAAGGGCGGGTGTGGGTAATGCCTGGTTGACGCCTCTTGCTGGCTCGGAGGTTCAATACCTGACGCATCAAATGAGGTACGGGGACCACTTGACGTGGAGCCTATGGAATGTCTTGGTGAACTCATGCGTTCTTGTTGAAGGCTTGTGATTGAGCCACGTCTTGAACCAGGAGAACTCGACGTGCTGTCGCGTTTGAACATTCCAATCACTGTCGGAGTTCCTCGATTATGGCGATCTAGGTTACCTACGCATTGAAATCAAATCAAGGGCATTAGAGCATTTCGATTCATTGGGCGGTGTCCTCATACTCTACAAAAACCTATTCTTGTTACATCATACTTAATATACGTTCCAGATAGTTTTAAATACCTAAGTACGTATTTGTTGGAGAGTCATAGGCCATATATTCTTTATTGCTAGACCACGCAGGGAATTCATGTTGCCGGACAGGAAACTCGTCATCTTCTTCATCATCTCTTTTCCAAGGAAGAGTTTGCGCCTGTGGTGGCGACTGTTCTGAGTCACGGGTCGAAATTTTACGAGTAGGCGCAACTCCTGTAGAAAGCAGAAGTCTTAATTAGACGGGTGTCATCTCAAAGGCGTGCTTCATTGTTAGTCATTAATTATGAATTGGGAGTAATGATAAGAAACAGTAGCATTCGAAGACATCACGACGAATTTGCAATCACATTCGATTGTGTTTTCAAATCATTGCATGCTCGAAATGTCAATGTCAAGTCTTTGCTGTTGGCTCTGTCCATGCAGCCTTACTAATGGCTTTGTTAGTCGAATAACTGGAACAAGTTTGAGGCTTTCCTTCCTGAATTCCTCGGCTCAGCGGACATTACATTTAAATCCAAGTATATATAAGTTTCTTTCATTACTCTGAATTTGAATTGTCAATTGTCATTTCCCACATATACCACAATCACGCATTCCTGACGTGATGAGATAAACCATGTCAAGGCTAATGCTTTACATGGCATCACGCAAATAGCAAAGTCATATTTACATCGTCCGTCCTCCACCACCTACCAACAAGCAAAGTTTCCCGAAATCCTGTGACAGTAGCATGCTTTTAACGTGTCCTTGTAACAATTGCATGACCGCTTCAGTCTTCTTGAAGTGGTTTGGAGATCCCCAAATACCGTTAGCAATATTTACATTTCATTTTCCTGCCCCATGCCCAACCAGTTCCGTTCCCATTAACTAGCCCAGTCCTCGAAAATAAAGAAAAGGGAAAATTATTACTGAATCTTCTTCCTGTTCGGACATAAGGATGCACGATCTGAGGAATTTTGCCCGTTAAACTATTTCTATTGGAGGTGCTATGCATTTGACCAGAACTGTCTCTTCGCCAGGGCAAGCTAATCTCTTGAATGGTTGGGGTATCATCGAAGTCTGAATTTAGACTACTCGCGCGTGAGTAGCGCCGACCCCAGTGCTTTGAGATTGGTGCATGCGTTTGGGGATATGTTGACTCCATGAAGGACTTGTCTGAGACACAACTCGCTTGGGACATTTGGGACCAACGTCTTTCGTTCCAATCCATGTGGAAGTCTGTATCACCTGGCAAACTGGACGCGTACTTTCCTTTGGGGAAACGTGCAACGAAAATACGTGTAAAGTAATGTGGACACAGAAGTTACAGTACTACAGAAATCTAATTACAAACAAACCGAAACTTGATACACATTTTCATGCATGTGCTCATAAATAGAGTCGTCAAAACGAAGAACTTACTGGAAGAACCTCCCGCAATAAAATAAATGCCACCATCTGTTCCCACCGTATCTTCTCCAGTTTGTACTCGTCGATTATAGCCTTCGTCAAGCGAAAATCCACGGTTCTCGTACACTATTTTCAGGATAAAGTAACAGATGTTCGGTGTGAGATAATAAAATGTTTCAATTTCAGTGCTTTGCCCTCGACTACGAATGTCAAGTGACTCACGTTGATGAGATTTCGGGTCGCCTTTCCCATTTCCACGTTGGCGAAGCCGTCTATGGCTTACCATTTTCTTGAATGTGATGGGAGCTTTGTAATTGAGCTGGGGCTCAGTTACTAAATCAGCATCGTCGACAGCATGACGGCTGTAGCTCAGTCTTCGTTGCTGTGAATTTATCAAAATCAGCATTGTAGTTTTTTAGCATTTGAGATCAAGTAATCTCCAAAACACATACGCGTCGGTTAGGCTTGAACAATTCTTCTTCCAGAAGATGATGAATCTTCGCATCTGACAAATCTTTCTTCGAAAGGTTGTACTCCAATTCTTGCAAGTCCAGATTCCATTGATCGGGCTGTGGCTTGGGCTGTATTTGTGCAGATGAGGGTGATAAATGGTTGGAACTCCCTGCACCATGGATCGTCGTGGCACTCTCAAACTGTTGACTTCTAATGAGCTGAGCCATCGATTCTGACGACAGTTTATTAAGATTCTGCGCGTAGCTACCGCCAGACCGGTTCATCATGTCCATGGCGTCTTGCATAACAAGTCTGGAGTAAGTTTCGATAATCTTCGGTTCAGCACCCTTCAGATCCCGAATGAGGCACGGTCGAATGTACGTATTGTCGAAATGCTTGAATCTGAAACACGAACACAAACGATAAGGGTCATAAATGTTTGAGTACAATTTTATCGTGTTTAGTTCACGAAATCTTGATCATGGACCTATCCAGCTAGCCAGCTCGCTACAACATTGCATGAGTAGGGCTTACTTGTTTCTCAGATTGTTGTGGCCGTAAGTTCCCAGGATTTTTTCAATCACACTCATTGAGTGATCCATAAGCTGGAAAACCAAAACCAAGTCGAGTCATAATCATAAAGCATGCGGTTTGATTATCACACTCTACCCACGTCGTCGTCCACCTGTAAAATGCACGCCGTGCACGTTAACTTTAACTCAGCACTCACCCTTTCATGAATTCGTTCGTTCATGGTTGGCTTCCGCTTCTCTGCTCTTTTGACACGAAGCCATTGAACTAGTGGCTTAATTGTAATCCCCTGCAATATAAGCAACAGTGAACAGTGAGCAAAATGGCAAATATAAATTAGGGTCAGTAATTCATCAAATACAGGTCGCAGGTTTAACTCTTCAAAACCAACACCGGCCATAGTTAACGATTAGACATGGTAAATGACTTTTGCACACGGCCTCGCCTCAATAATGCAGGCTACCGGTTAGCCCGGCTTGGCTTGCAACAATTTTGGCTATTCTGTTAGCGTCGAATCCATTCAATTGTTTAGGCTTTCGACTTGTTATGGACAAACTAAGAGAGCTAAGATAAATTCAGTAGTTTATGAGACTTTGATCGACTTAATGGCATTTTTGAGTGGTGATTACATAATCAAATTACCACCGGCGTTGTAAGGCAATAAGGAAAACCATCAGAAATTACAAATTACGGCGTTAACTCGATTTAAGATGCCGCCGCATCAGTAATTTCCCAGGCCATAAGAATGCATGCTTGCCAGGCCTTGGGCCTGGCAAGTGGCAGCGCATGAGAGCCGTGAGACTACGGACTAGCTCCCAGAAAACATGGACTTAGAATTTGCTGTTTTTCTCACAATTTACTAATTACGCTTCGTGGAGTCCGCAAATTCATTTTCATCGTGATAACACGAATCGTGTGCGCTTTTAAATTGAAGGTTACGTCGCTGTGCTATGCGACTGTGAGTCATGACGTTTAAACTTCACTTTGCTTCACAGGAAACACATGGTTTAGCTCAAGTCCAAGTTGACAATTAACAGATTATCAGCACGCGCATACGCGTACTGTACGCATGTTGGAAGGTCCACCATGCAATTAATTTGTGGACATCTATTTCCGGTTGCGCTGGGCTCTCGTAGAGCGTGTAAGTAAATGAGATGAGTGACCAGTGACATGACATGACACGGAATAAGAAATAAGAACGCATGCGCAAACTCAAACTCACTTGTAGAAACACGGTGAAGTAAATGACGGCGATCGTGGTCGTGATAAACATTCTCCTAATTTTCGTATCACAATGAACGGTTTCATCTTTGATGAGTAGGACCAGAGCAAAGGCAACAGCACCACGAAGACCGCCGTAGGACATGACGAATTGATCCACAAAACTCAGCGTGTGAAGACGGAATCGATTAGCAATCATTGTAAAAAACACGACACCTGTAATCGAGCAATAAGCAATTAGGACTTTGACTTTTATTTATGGGTTAAGTTCGAAAGTTTTTAATGGCTTTATCATGTTTTGCTTCATTGTTGCTGCAGCAATTGCAGAAGACTTACCGACGGCCCGATACACAGTACAAAACGTAATTGTGGCAACCACAAACATGGTGTTCCAAACATGTTCATCATGGATCGTGCTCACTCCCAGGAACATGAAAATGATTGTTTCGGAAGATGAACTCAACATTTTCATGGCGTATTTAACGACGGTATGAGATTTTTGTGATATATTGGCTTCAACATAATTCTTCATCGTGATGCCACAGAAAGTTATTCTGGAAATACAAAATATGCGAGCTTTTCATATTTACAGTTCTGTTCTTGGATACCCAGAGCTTGCTTGACCGCTCGTGAGTAAATTAAGACCGTTCGAGCTCCAGTTGACTTACGCGAGAATACCCGACATGTGGAATGTTTCGGCACAGAGATACGCCAAATAGGCCATGACAAACACGAAAATTGGTTCAATCACGCGCACGTGGTTTGTAAATCGTGTCAAGAATCCAGTCAGAAATCCCCAAATGATCCCAATTGCTGTGCCACCCAGTGCCACGACTGGAAACGAGGCCACTCCTACAAAGTACACATATAAAGCTGATCAATTGCTCCAGTCTTTGCTCTTTGTCCTTCGCCTTTGTAGGCATACATCTTGTCACGTCTAATGAGCTCAATTACCGGTGTGCTCTCTTTGTTTTTGACTTACCTTTAACGATTTCCACTGCAGTTATGTTTTCTGCGCCCATCACAGCGTACTCCTCAAACATGTGATACAGGACCTGTCAAATAGCACAGAAGCATGCAATATTTACAATAATTCGCATTTGCATTCAGCTGGTGTCCGTAAGTGGGATCATAGATTCTAATCTACAACTCAACTGCATCGCATTCAGATTCAGAGCAGGTAAAGGATATACTTCAGGATATTAAAATTCCTATGCTCGTAGAATGAATATGGCAATTTGGCTTTAAACGAGGAAATATGACAGACACTCGTGCTCTTGCCGAACTAAAAAACCAAGACTTCAGCTTAATAGACCCGAATTTCGTATGCTGCACAGCATCTGGATCCAAGCCACTCCATACAAACTTCCTGAACTCGTAGTCATTGAAACCTGAATCTGAATTCCCAAAGCGCTCCGCTCTCGTCCATGAAAGTTTTGCTCTGACACATGAAACTATGTAGTGAAATATTTTCGAGCAAATGTTGTGCAAGACAAACACTAATTCAAAAACTTTAAATCCCAATACTATGCACAGCAGGCAGGACAGTTTCCCATGAGTTTTAATTGGCAACGCCAGAGTGAGTGTAATCTGATTATGAACAGTCTTCTGAAACTCGTGGCATTAATCTGACAACTCGAAAAAGCCTGTGAAAATTAGCATAGCTCATGAAACTCTTGGCTCATGGGCCCGCATTGATAGATTCCTGGGTGGTGGGCAATTTCGGTGGGAACTCACAAGGAAGAATCTTGGAATTAGCACATGGAGTAATGAGAGTTTTTGTTAGAAACGTTTGTTTATAACTTCAATCGGCGTCATTTGCTTGTTAATATTTTGTTTGTTCTATAAATTCGTACGCTGGTTGTACGTAAAAATAATAATTTCACGTGTTAATTTCCATAAGGAATTCTTTATTTTGACATTAAAGAAAATTCTTTTTGCAATATCTTGGGTTCCTTTGCACGTGGCGCGAACTTAGACCACTTTGGGGGGTTTCTGGGCAGGGGCTATCATCACAAAAATTTTGAACTGAATTTGGAAGGGGACGACATGTGGACTCTCCTTGTCAGCCAGATTAGTGGAGAAATGACATATATGCGGCTTCCATTCTATTTAGTACGTGTCTGTCAAGCGGAACCAATACATTGCATTATTACGATTTAATGGATGTATTTTGTTACACAATAATAATAGTCATCGTGTTCTCGTGATCTGCATTTTGGCGTGACAGACGAAGCTGTCGCAACGCAGAACGGGCAGGTGGTGAAACAAACCAGAAGCCGAAGCCGTTCAACAGGCAGGCGTTTGTGGGCTGGCAACTAGCAACTTAATAGCTAAATCTCGTAATGACACGGCACAGGAACAATGAAAATCTGGCAGTAAATTCATTGCCAATGCAATAATCCTTAAACGCGTGGAGTGGTGGCGGTCGAAAGTGAAATTTAATGTACCGCGTGTGCACGGCACGTGGGTTGCTATTTGGTAGTTCTACCGTTATTGACATGGTCGCCTGCTTGCGTGCGATAATTTTAAATCCATACATTTAATTATAGTCTGCACAAAGCTTGTGCAGGCATTGTTCTCTAACGTCGTCACGTCGCTGTTCCTCCTGCCTGTCGACTTCTTTTTTGTCTTTGGGTTAAAAATACTCGTGGCGATGAAAAGAGTAGGAAGAGATTATGCGAATTAAATTGATGTGTAGGTTAATTAACTTCTCGACCGACTATTCCGAATATATTAAAACACGCATGAATCAGACGACTTATTTTCAGGCTTCATTAGAAGCGGCGGAAATAATTGAGAGCCATTATCATAAGGATGAATCAACTTCCGTTTCCGATTTTGGTTCAGTGCGACATGGCGCATGAACGGACTATGTGAAGGGAATTCCTGATATAGTGACTGGATTTCGCGATGGTGATGGTGGACAAGAGCAGAGCACTCAGACAGGATCATGAAATGGACGCCACTAATTAGAAAAGTTTGTTACGGTTCTTAATCCTAATCATTATTCGATCCATTAGCAAATTACAACACGAATGCATTAGTCGGAGTGGAGACTCCTAGAAGGAGTCGAGATCGGGCATACTTACAACAGTGACAGCATCATTGAGCAATGATTCGCCAAAGACCACAATGTATAGCACTTCATTGACGTGGATTTCTTCGAATACAGCTAGCACGGCGACTGGATCCACAGCCGAGATTAAGGCACTGAACAGCAGGATTTGGAGCAGTGGAATTTCCATCCCAAACCATCCGAGTTGACTCACGCCCCATAAACTCACGCCTAGAGCAAAGCACAAGTACAAAGAACGCATTTAGCATTTGTCATTTCATCCGCCATCTCGTTTCTCTTTGATTCGCCGCGCCGTGTCGCCGATTCGCAAGTTTCAAATTGCAATTGGCAATTTCGCAATTGAGTGCATCCAAAATTAGATAAAGGCCCAGGTCAAGTCATAAAAAGTTAAGCGTATGCATATGTATATAAACTATCAATGGCAGCGTGAACAGTTAAACAAGGTTAATGGGTAATAAATTGGCAGTAATTCACAAATCTGTTCCTGTCGAAATGCTCAACACATTTCTCCTTGTCATTTTACGAGTTGAGGATTTGATGGTTGAATACAGCTACTTAATTCTAATGCTCATTGCTCATGGCTGGCTATTAAATTGCAGTTGGAGAATTGTACGTCGCGTCGGATTCGCTTTGATGCTCCTGACTCGACTGACATAATTCTATTTTTATTGTTACGCTGCATTTAATGTCAATTTCGCAAAATGAGTGCACGCTTCGTAAGAATGTTTTATTGGCATCTGTCTGGGTTGACTTGATCCTGAAATTCATTTGACATTGGCTTGGCTCTCGACTGTCTTCTTTGAAAAATTATTTATAGAAATCTACTCTGGAATGTGTCTTGTCTAGTGCAAATTAGTCTTTACCCACTTACCGATGGCAAAAGTATTCCACAGCGTTCCGATCACAGCAAAGAGGAGAATAGTTCCTAGATTATTGAAGAACAGTCTATTTGGCATAAAATACCCAGCATCGAGTATGATGGGTGGGAGCATGTAGAAGAAGAACGTCTCGGGAGTCAGCGGATGGACGTGGACCCCGTTTGTGTGGAACAGGAGCAGTCCGATCAGTACTCCAACGACAATGAGCAGACTGGATTCTGGGAAGATGTGGGAGAGACGAGGTGCCATGTGAAACACTGCAAAAAATATGAACAAACGTATTAGTATGTAGAAAGTAGCAGGTCACGGACTTAACTTGCAGTTTGCAGCGCATATCTCACATGCAAATTGCTTTGCAAGCCGATTAATTACGTAATTATGGCTTACGTTCAAAGCCAAAGGGACAAATCATGTCAGAATCGTTATACGCATTATAAGAAATGAAAACATGCAATAAGCAATCATGATGCAGCTGAAATAGCGGCACCACAACAATGTCATCCATTTCCTTCACATAAAGTTGCGGCTGCTGCTCTTCTTCAATTTAGGTCAAGGTGGGTGAGCACCTGGTGATTTCAATTATAAGTCTATAAATTATGAGTCTGAATAATTAATAGCCACTTGACTTGAAGATCTCTGTGCTGTGATCCAAGTGATCATGATCAGTTCATCGCGTTATTGGTTATAATTACTTTGGTTACGGGACTGATGGCTATTGGCAGTTTATTAATTGCTTTGCACCAAGAGGCATTGAATACGGTCGCAGTCGCGGCTAATTTGGGATTTGATTCAAAATGTGCAAGGGAGATGCAGAAAGTTCGATCGAACTTGAACGACGAACCAGTTCGCGTCAAGGTTTGTGATGTTACAGAAAACTCCAACATAAACACCACGGGGGCAATCAAATGCTTGAATTCGCTCTGATCTCGATACAACGGAACTATTTCCGCTAGCCGTCAATTCAATTGTCAATAAATCCCTGTTTATGCTTTGTTTTATGTGTTTTTGCTTTAAATGTCGAAATTTGGCAGTTACCTTCAGGAGGTGGATGATTTTTGTTAAATAAAATAAATAAAGTTCAGTTGAATAAACTTGGAATCGCCGGATCACGAGCATGCAACGATGCATACGAATTTTGTTTGCTTTACTTCGCCATATGCCTTACGAAGTACTAAGCTTGACTGATTCGCTGGATCTTTTGTTTACTTATTGGAATTCGATACTAGGCACGGTACAGCTACTGAAAAGAATTAGAAATTACCTGCCGGCACTCAACTAATCGTCGTTTTCTTGCTTACTCTATTCAATGAACCTTGACATCTTGAAGAGAACCCTAGCACTCGAGCATTCTAACGTGTTCTCTGTTCCTTTTTCCTGGAAACCTTCAGACCACAGACCATAAGCCGTCACGTAGCCGAAAGAAGTTAATATAAAAGAAAAAGTAATCCCAGCATCTCATTAATGCTGAGATGGGATAAAGATCTTCAAATGTCAATGCCATTTATGCAGTGCAGTTGTAGCCGCGGCTCACAAACTCGAAAACTTTAAGAGGCGCAGACGTGTTCTTAATCTCAATGACGTCAGTTGCCTGTCGTCTGGCTGATTATGTAACTTTTTGTCAACCCTTGCATCAACTAAAGCCTGTGCACTGAAGTAATAATGTTCCAACACAAATTCATCATGAATCGCAATAATCCTAAAGATTTCCTCGTTCAATTCGGTTCGCCATTGTGAACGTTTTTTCGCTGTGACTGCGAATCTTTTTTGGTGTAATTGTTCAAGTTCTGGGTTACAAGAGCAGAGAGCACTGAATTGCTTCCAAGTCTTCGCCAGTTTACGTGTAACATAAGTCCATACTGTTGTGAACGTGCAATTTGTTGCAAAAAAAGACGCAAGCAGACAAATTGCCCGCATGATTTCAATGCAAATCAGTCACGCGCATGTGTAAATTCACCAAAAAAAACTTCCCCACCCAATCAAACCAAGTCCATGTATTAACCAAGATGTGACTGATATGACAAACAAGTTACATTAACTAATGACTTGCTGACGCGGATGAGCGGTCTAAAGTTCGTCCTTTTCCTTAAGTTCGCATCGAGTCAATAAAACTAAAACATTCATGGTAAATGCTCGAATTAAATGGAGTGACAAATTAAGTTTAAAGTCTACAGATCGCTCTCATTCATTCAGTTTCTGGAGTTCGGTGCAAAGTGCAGTAAGCATCACGGGTAAAAAGAGGAACGCAATTACAATTACTCATCAAGTCCACTCGTCCGGTCAAATCAAATAGCAAGTACGTGCGTTCGGCAAACATGTAACGTGTTATTATGATAAGAAGATTCACTGAGAGTCCAGTCACGAATTTGTAATTTGCAAAAAAAGGCAATGGGCTTTGAACACAAGTAGGACTAAATACTAAGAATTGATATTGCATTACAATCGCAGTTTGCAGTTGCGTTCGCGAATAAGTGTGAGGAGTGTTTCCCTAATTCACCAGAAAACAAGTTGTAAAAAACTACGTCACACTTGTTTTCAGTCTCTCGTTCTAAAGCACATCACCGTACATTTTCGCTAAGGCAACGCCGTGCCAACGCCAACTGCGAGGATGAGATGGAAGGAAAGGCTAGCACGTTGCGTCAGTATTCAGTTTGCTTTATTCTCATTATTGAGCCTTTCTGCAACGGCACAATGGCAATGGCAATGGCAATGAAAGTCTAATTGTCATTAATGTCGCTGTCGTTGTCGCTTTTAGGCTTGCTTTCGGCGTGACAATGCACTACCACGCGACAAAGCGTTCTCATGCGCATGCAATGACTGAGATCAAATCCTAAGTCATCTGTTCCTGTTAAGGCTGGATTAATCTCAGCCGGTCTGACTATGATGCATGATGCATTGAGCGAAATGCGAAATTCAAGACGGAAGTTGAGTTGAGACTGTAGACGGCAGTCCACGCAGCACAGCACAGCACAGCACAGGAAGGAAGGTTAATGACAAGAAGTAGACGTAGACGTAAAAATAAAGGAAGCAATTCCGCACAGCGTGCAGCAAGTAACAGTAACGGTGCAATTTGTAAACACTAGCCAAGACCCAAGACTAAGGCATCCTGACTCCAATCATGCCACGCAGTCAGATTTCTGTTCCCCATTGTGCTTGCATGCGTAAATGGAGTATTAAATTATCACTGACTTCCACGCCGGAGTGAGTCTCTTGCTCGGCTTGGAAATGGAAAGATGATTCATTTCGAAGAATGATGATGGCGATTTACGTCGGTGTACCGAGGAATCGTGTCTATTTTTATAACCGGGCAATGCCAACGCTAAATCGTGGGCTTCCTCTTCATTAACTATTAACAAAATACAAGACACTGCAGACACGATCATATGAGCGCAAGCACAGTGCATATACAGTGAGTTGGAAGATCGCCATTGCCTTCCAATACCGTACGTGTTGTTATGCATGTCAATGTCACGAGGATGAACGAGGAGTGTGAAAGGAAAAAACCGAGATTAGGATTTACTATTTGCCATTTGTGCTAGCAAATTCTTGTCTTGTTTCTAGGAAAGAATGCTGGCAGTCTGGCAGTGATTCATACTTGGAATCGGACTTTGAATGTGCATGGTACATGGCACAACACATCTTCATTAGTTAGCAGTTATGATGCAGTGGACGCCGCTGCTGCCTCCCGCATCGTTGAACATCTTATGACATTATTATATTTACATTGTCGTGTGCAGTGCTAGGAATTTCATCTTCAGTTCCATCTTTCAATTTTCCCATTCACTTTTCACAGTCACACGTTAATGTTAACGTTAACTTAAACGCGGATTGCGGAACCACCGCAATGGAAAATGTCATCGCGTAATTCACAGAATTAGTGTCACTTCACCCGCCACAGCGACTGCCGGCATGTTATTACCACTACTGTGGTTTTTGCAGACAATCTGATTATATCACCGCAATACATACACTTAAAATTATCACAGCCAAGAGAAGAACATGAACAGACGCAGTGGACGTGTGTTGTTTCATTTTGATATCGATTTTTAAAACGATGGGATTTTATTTCTCGGTAATGTACCCATGCGAAATGCCAAATGCAATTGTCGATGAACTCTAAATTAGTTATGCATACCAGTGATGTGGCACAAGAAAATCTACTTACAGAACCCAACTAAAGGACAAAGTTTGCCCAAACATAAATTATTCTTTCATTCGTCAATTCCAATTTCTATTGCTGAGTGCATTTCCAGTAACTTGGAAGAGCTTATTAAGCCCAGGAACAGGTGTACAGGTACATTTTAAAAGTTAGCGATTTGCCGTTGCCCTCAGTATTTTGACTTTTTTGACCTCTCACGGGCTTTCTGAATAATTAAAAGCTGAATATTTTTCAAAATGCCACGAAATTCCTCCGGGAGTCTTGCGCTAGCATATTAATATTATTGGATTCTTTTGATTCCGGGTACAGGCACTTGATTCTCGTTGCGTAAAATCCTATTACTATTTCGTATTCGCATTTTCAGTTGGAAATGAGAAAAATCAATGCTGCTAGGCTATGGCGGTGCCTGCACACACTACAATGGCAAAATGAATACTTTTCGAACCATTTGACAATACCGTACTTACAAAACCTTGCAACACGGAATGGCATGGACACGGCAAACAGGATGGCACCGACTCGGTGGAAAGTCCATGGAGAACTCTATTTCAAAAGAATAGTCTCAAGGATACGTTATACAATTTTATATTAAGTCGACAATAGAAGATATACAAAAGCATGTACTGTACACTGCTGCTTTGCAGTGCTGCGCTGGTAAATTATATTTCTTTGGGAGCTGATCAAGTGAGATTCGAATCCAATTTGGCTGTCCAACTTTCGAAAAATAAGTTCGGATCGTCATTTCCTGTCAATTGTTCCCACTGCCCGTGAATGCGTATTGCTGAATATGCAAAATATACACGGTTTGAACTCGTTTTATAGAGTTGGAACTGGAATCATTTCCAGTGTAATAACGCAATATATTGGAAATTAATTATGAGCTACAAATTACTAGTGGAATGTATGAAGTCATTACTGCAATCAAATTCACACTAGTGCCTAACGCACCTGAACCTGATTTCCGAGGCTGTGAATTGCAGCGTGATGACTACAAATTATGATATTTCATCCACAGGCAGCCGAACAAAGATCAAAGTCCAACTTTTTATGCTGCATTGTGCTTTCGTATTAAATGAAATTTCTGAAGCCAAATGTCGTGCATGAAAACCAATTCCATGCGGACAAAATTGTATTGCAGGAGTGCTTGACATTGACTGTGGTATGTGTTGACGTCCCTCATCAAGAATATAAAGAAAATTCGGGATTCCGTTGGCACAAGGCCGTAAAATTGTAAATAAAGTAAATAATGCCGTCTGTGCACTTCGGGCAGGTAATGCATGCACGACTACAATCAATAATGACTTCAAGACATTACGGCAATACTGTGCTGGAAGGCATATTGCTTCAATATTGACAATATCAGTATCGAAAAGGCGAATTCTCTTCAGAATTCTTGCATGCTTCCAGATAAAACTGTGCATACAATTCCGGTAAGTCTTTCATATTCTAGACTGTAAAAAGCGGCCACATCCAATTTAATCAACATTAATGGCATTTTTAGTTATGAATCACGAATGACCGATGCTCTATCACGCAAGCGGCAAATGAAACATTCCATTATTCTGACCAGACATATGGACAAAATGAAAAGAAAGAAAAAATATGAACTTACCAATTTTCGCTAGCGAAGCACACAGGATCCACAGCCCGATTATGAACGGTGTCTCGACGTGTTCGAAATCCACCTTTGTAATTTGTATCCCATGAGACTCGTGCCTCTTCCCATCGCTCCCGATATGCTCGCCATGTGTCCCATCGGCTTTCACGTCGTCTGCCGGTACCGAGTCTTCCACCACCTCGAAGCTGTTGATTGCGTTGTGGTTGACACCGCTGATGATGTCCGCGTCGTGGCCACCGTGACCTGGCCCGTTCCCTGTGTTGGGTGACGCTGCAGCGAACTCCGTCTTACCCGTCGTCGAACGGATCAGCAGCATGGCGATGTAGTAGCCCACCATCAGGTACACATAACGGCGAGAGTTGAGCCCGCCGCCTGCACCACCACTGCTGCTGCCGGGGCGTGTCTTGCCCATCGAAGAACGACCGCTGGAAGATGAGTCTGCCGTACTTGACTTCATCTTGCTCGATGGTCAAAACGTGATAGCAGGTTTCTTGTTGCGCTAAGTTTTTACGTAATTCATTTTTTGCGAACGATTCTCAGACGCGCTCCAACCATCGTGAGAATGAATGAATGGATAGGGAATTACAACAAATGTATAACAAATGCCACAACAAAACCCGAAGAAAAGGAATTCTATGTCCAGTCACAAGAAATCACAGAACGTGTACATACGAATAACAAGAATGAAACGGGATTCAAATAGCACTTCCACGTGTAATCATCACATTACTGATAGGACGAGACGAGTTTTCGTTTACAAATTGCACAGCACCAAGTCGTGTCGTAGTCCCAGACTAAGATTCGCATTAGCATTGAATTCCACCGTAAGCACACATTGTTGGCCTAGCCTGCAGGCTTATGGCAATGGCAAATAGGAAAAGTACAAGTATTGTTGACTCCTGTGATCTGCTGCAGCTGATTGTATTCACTTGTGCATTGTTCTCTTCTTGACTTGGACCGACCAACTTCAGCTTCTACCTGCCAATACTCTGCTGCATGCAAGTCGTTCACGAGTGTATGCACACCAAATTTTTCTGTATGGTAGATAGTTTTCAAGTGCACTGTCCTACTTTTGCTCTGCCTTCTCTTCTGCGAGCAGCTCCTCGTCGTCGTCTCGCGTAATTTATTGATTCAGACAGAATTGCGGAACAAAACATCGCCAAAAGAAATTTTCTTCAAGATTCCGAATCCGTGCAGAGCTGAGCTATTGTTGCTGCTGGTGTTTATTGTTATTACTTGCACTGCCACTGCCGGTGAAGCTCCAAATCCCAAATTGGCGAATGGCGAAGTGAATGGGACGAATGACATACAAGACAATGAATGAGTCAAGTACGCGAGTCAAGCAGCGAACAGCATGAATTCTGTCAAAAACAGAAGCAAACAAACGTTAAATGTCAACATGTGCTTAATCGCAAAGAATGCATGCAGCGACAGCGATCCAGCGTAAGAAGAAAGTAAGCTTCCGCATTGTATATAGAAGAGTTCATCAATCCCAGCGGCCTAGCCAGCGCAGTAAGTGCAGTGTTCCAGACCGATCCCGTGCCATAAAGGCCATAATCATCGTACCTCATTACGCATAATGGAATTCGAGTTTAAATAAACAAAACTGTAAAGAAGAAGTGTGTGCACAGATTGACTCATTGAGGACAAGCCAGCAGCAGCCTTTCATTCATTATGAATCACGTTCTCCGTCTGGTTGTTCTAATTTTAGTCACTAAGAGCAGTGATTAGAATTGGCCGGCATTTCAGCAATTGCTCTCAGAATAGGTTTAACTGCATGCCTTTCTGCTGTGCCTCAACAAAACAAAGCAGTTTCCTTAAAGGCAAGCTGCAAGTTAGGTGTAATTAAGAATTAGCATATAAGACGTAAAATGTGAAATTATTGTTTACAATCTACAAATATCTTATCTGCTCATTCAAAAGCGAGTCAAGGCAGCCACAGTCACACATATTGTGAGTACGATCTGTGCTAAAAAAAAAAGCCACGACACAGCGGTGGCGGTACTTCAAAGCTTACGCTTAACTTTATTGCGCTGATAACAAATGAATGACACTCCTCACAATAACCTAATTACTATTTATAATGTGTCAAGTATCATTTTTATGGCACAACACTGTACTCGTACTCGGGCCAGTTCAAAATGTCATGTCACAACTCTTTCAACACAAACACAGTGTAAACACTACAAACCAGGTTGTTAGCCGATTCTAAATTACATGTTTACATTGCAATCTTCCTAGACGTGGCATGGAATTAGCTCGCGCTCACTACAGGTGATTGTGAGACGAGACGAGACAATGCACAATGGAAATGCAACTTTATCTTCACAGGCTGATGACTGCTGACTGCGCTATTGCATTTTGCATTTGCTGCTTCTGAATTCAAATGTAATCCTTCTGCATTGCGGATCTTACCTTACAAACTGCAAATGCAGGACTTCCGCCGAAAAACTCGACCTTGGTTTTAAGGCACTGTCGCACTTCTGCGCACCGAATTTCACCACGTTTTACACGAATTGACTCAGACTTGCTCTTGCCGTCTTGCTTTGGATTCAGCGAAGCGAAGATTAATAAGAAGATTGTTGAAATGAGAATGTGCAGTTAATTCTTGGATTCGTGCACGTCAAAGTCAAGATAAGAACTTTGTGTCTTGCAAAACTATAGCGAAACTCCACAGACGAAAATGTGCAAAAATTTAACGACCGTTTCCGTCTAATGTTCGTCTGAGACTGACTGAAACTTTTGTTGGCGTGTTGTGTTCTTGTACTTCGAAGTGCCAAGAGCGAGAGCTCAACAACCAGCGAGCCAAAGCCAGGCAGCCAAGCAGCGCAGTTTGGTTCTGCAGTAAGGAGTAGTTGAGTAGTTGTAACTGGTAATGTTGTGACGAGTGAACTACTCTTACTAAATGTCCTGCAACTGTAGCTGTAGTAGTAAAAGTAAGTGGATTGGGTTCAGAATTAAGAATGAATGTAAAATATGTATGACTGGAGGCATTGTAGTGAAACATGAAACACGTTTTGTGCTTTTCGTGCCGTGGATGCTCGAATTTGCCCACATTTTCGGTAACTTTGCGATTTTGCGACGAGGACTCGAATTTAATACTCAAACCTGCCAAATATTCATAAATTCTATTCGATTTGGACGGGAAATGAGGAGCGGCAACGGAAAGTGATGGCAGTACGGAGTTTACTGCATCGACAATGAATCACTGTCCTGGTTCAATATTTTTCGTCCAAATTTCCC
>WIXG01000668.1:0-27720 GCA_009869945.1 Mesaphorura yosii
GGGTGGTTAGCATTAGGATTAGCATTAGAATTAGATGCTCTCGGAATCAAATGCATTAGGCATTAGAATTATCTAATTACTAATTAGCATTAGCATTAGTTTAATTACAATTAGTAATTGCCCAACACTGACCATGACGCGCATTTGTATCATGTGTTTGAACAATGTACCGGCTGTAAGTGTACCTAATAGGCTTTGTGAGCCTGGCCGCAATGAAATATGCCTGAGACAAACAATGGGCTAGGGTCTTCATTTGTAATGATTTATCCCTATAAGAACCGAAGACGCTATCAAGGAATGAACCACAATTGGGTAAGGTGGCCCAGTTTTATAGGCTTGAATTCAAACAATAATTCTACCTACATGCAAGCAACAACTATTGATTAGTCAATAACCTACCACATATCCTAGAATATGAGTTGTCATTGCCTTACTGATAAATACTGGTGCGCAGCAAGGCTGTGGTCACAGAAACCACGATAATACGGAACCAGACATCTTATTACAACACGTGTAATAGGACATCATCCTGCAAGTGCGCAATTGATTGGATGCTGTCTTGTGGTGCCTAAAAGTTTCGTTCTTTCAGGTTAGGTCGGTATAAAAACAATTCGTCCAACGGTGTAAAAACAATTAAGATATTTTGCAGAAGTTGTATCACATTAGAAGGTCGCACAAAAATACAACTATACCCTATCCATAATATTCAATTCATCTAGGTAAACTGAATCGCCTAATTAAACATGGACGCTGTGAAGACTCTTTTCATGCTCGTCGTCATCGGATTGGTTCTGTTTGTAGGCGTGAGCCAAGGCGACCAATGTCCAGCCGACTGCGATTGCTGCAACCAAGAATGGGTACGTAACAATGTTTATTATAGTTCATACGCAAAGTTATTTACCGGTTTATTCCATTTGATTTTTACTTACTTAATAGGTCCGTGGGAAGTCAGGGTTTTAACATGGCAGTGGACTTGAGGAAATGGGAACGTCCCAAAACTGATTTCTAACGAATTAGATCTAAAATTAATTGATCGGGAATGTGAATTCGGTAATTTGTAAATCTTTAGTTGGAATAAAGCTTGATTCGAAACAGCTATAGAGAGTAATTAATTATCATCAAAAAGTTAGCAGATAACCAACGACGTATGTCATGAACTTTTGCTTTGAACTTCATAGTTTGGTTGTCCTGTGATACGGGTAGACCAAACGTGCTTCCTACTGTTGTGAGGAACAACGATCAGTTTTAGACAGTGAGAAGAACTAATGCTCGATAACCTCGAGCTGCTCGTATTTATTCTGATCGGAAACGAAGGGTTCTCATACCGGAAGGAATTTAAAGTACTTAACGGACAAAGACTAATTCCATCTGACACCTGAGAATGTCACGTCTTGTTGACAAATACGGTGATCATATAAAAATAGCTGAGATAGCAAAACATTGTCATTATTGCCACCTGAGAATGCAGATGTGACATACAAGCAAAGCGTCATAATTATGTCAGCAATGATCTCATAACTCGAGATTGCGCTTTATTCTATAACACCTACGCTTGAGGGCACCGCAATACGTGAACGTCTCAGTGTGACATACGCTATTATTCCCATATTTCGCACAACGCTTCACCTGGCATGCTGGTCCGTCGTTTGGATGCCACTCAACATCTGCTCCCTGTCGCCTCACAAACAGCGTCGTTCCAAAACACACAGTGGGCGTGAATACGCTGTAACTTGTGTCTTGATGAAACTTACCCAACATCATGCTCATGTACATAGGTCTGTACAAACATGAGCAGAAAAATTCTGTGATTCGACTCCGACTCCCTCGAGACTATTTGGTGCGTGCGTCGTGAGAACGGACGTCGCCAGTTTTTTTGTGTTTTTCCTCCATTTATTTCCGAAATATGAGTGAGCGCACGGCGGTCCTAATTTCCTTTATCGCGTACAGTGTAGCCTTTGTTGCAGCGATTCGTGCTTGCTTCCGTCCCCGTGTAAGGTGAGGCTCGTCGTCGCACGTACCCAATAAGAATTATATTTGCCGCTATTGGGTTTCAGAAACATTTTGAGGTTGCCGATTGAAAAGCGAAGGCAATGACAGGTAGAATTTATCCACTAATTTTGCAACGCTCAATTCTCCCAGGCACTCGGTGTCAAATGCAAGTTTTCACACAATCGATGCACTTACACAGGGTGACTTTGGCCGTGACTTCTGCAGATCCATTGTTCATTTATGTACAAACAACAAACCGTAAGCACGCGCGTTTCTTGTTCTCAGTAATTCTGTGTCAGTTCTAGTCCCGACCTCAGTTCCCAGTCAGTTCCTATTAAGGTCTTTGTATTTGAAATGGAACTGAGGTGTGCTGTTGGAACTAGAACTGGAACTACTTTCGGGAGAATCGAACTGATGCTGAGAACACATTTCCGAGAGGGCAGTATTAGGTGGATAAAGGTTCATGATTCAGTCTTCTGCGCTCGCTATCCGGCTTTCTTGAAGAAATCTGTGCACAAGCGGTATTGCTCACATATTTTTACGTGCCCCATCTGCATCTGGTGTCGGAAGTCGGCAATTGCTCTTTGACCCCATCACCTTGAGTGACCGATATGTCAGACAAGGCCCAAAGGTTTCAGTCTTTGGGGACAATGGAACGGCCCTCAGGCCAATTACTTCAAATTAAACCTGAAGCAAATTAATTGTCAATGTAAATTCGGTGAATTGTAAAGCTACGATTGGAATATAGCTTCAGAAATAGATAGCGATTAAGTAGCACTCGTTTTCTGCTTCGGTTATTAGCACACCTTATAGATGGGCTTATGGCTTTGTGCTTTCTGTCTGTATGTCTGTAACGCATTTTCGGCTCGCGCGTAGTCAACCGCAGGCAGAATGTCTAAACTATGTTCGATTAAGAGCACAATGTGAAACTTGTCTCACAGGCCAGTCCGTGAAAAGCCGAGATATCCGATACTGGAATGTATAAACTGGAAGTGACATGAAGCTCGATTACGAACTGCCCGACACACAGGACGCCATACCGTACGGAATCAAACTAAGGCTCTATTCGCCTATCCCAAACTTGGGTGAAACCGTATTAAAATAGAAAAACGTGGATAAATTGCGGATATGTGATGAAGCAACTAGGAACTGGACATTTTTAAAAAGGTATAACTACGATGACATGATATGCCCAAACTTGGATGAAATCGTGTTATAGTATCGCAGTAAAGTAAATTTCCGCATTTGACTTCGTCAGAGTGTGACGAAGGTGGGGTGTATGTTGGTGGGTGTGTCAGCTTGTTACGAATTTCTGTGACAATCTATTTTGTATCTCCTACGATCAGAAGCTCAGATATCATTCCCTACTTCTTTACTGCCCAGATGTGCTTACGTACCATAGCTTGCTAGGCTCTATTTATCTCGTTGCTTAGGCATAACTTGTCTCAATGGAAACCACAACATTCATTTTGATAAAAACTAGACTATACAATATGCTATTAAAGACATTGGTATGTTCGTGCTGTATTATTATATCGTTCTTGTTTCCACGATGACTACAACTATTGCACCAGCTGAGTTTGAGAAGATTGAAGAAATGAAGAAGCAGTTTGGTCCTAACCAACTGTTCACTGACCATAATTTCCCACCAAACGATGAGTCCCTCGGCAAATTGGAAGGTGACACGGCTGCAGGAGAGGCTGGACGGACAGAACAGAAAATATATTGGGCTCGTCCATACGTAAGGCAGTTCTTATGATTAATGTCTTAATATTATTCTAATACTAAGAAATATTGATTCAGGACATCTGCAACTCCCACGGAATTTCTCGTCCTTACTTTGTAGTAGTACAGGATGGTGATGAAGACAGGGAGCCATTCTCAATTTCCGACATAAAACAAGGGGGCTTGGGTGATTGCTGGTATATTGCTGCTCTACAGGCACTCACTACACGCCCCAATTACCTCCAAAACGTCATCCCTAGTAACAACTACAATGGATTCGAAGAGGGGGAGTACTGCGGTGTCTTCCAATTTCAATTTTATTCAATGGAAACCAATGAATGGGTGAACATTGTCGTTGATGATCTGTTGCCATGTACAAAAGACGGAGATAAGCTACTGCCCGCATTCGCTAAATTCACTACGAAATTTCGAATAGACGTAGAGGATTTGAAAGCCGAATTCTGGACGCCTTTAATTGAAAAGGCTTTTGCAAAATTCATCGGAAGCTACGCGCGCATAGAGGGCGGGTTTGCAAGTCAGGCTCTTTGCAATTTTACTGGAGGCTGGCCTGAATTTGTCATTCTAAGGCCTGATAATGACCAGTACAATTTCATCAAGTCCCGAATTAAAGCGGCTTTTGGGTCCTGTGGTTTCATGACACTACTATCACACACAATAGAAAATGCTGCTCGCGCGCATTGTCTTGATGGCTACACGAATTATATAAAAAACCTTGACAAGGAAGGGAAATGGACGGGAGCTGTTACCTGTGTTGGTTACAAATGGGAACCGGAGACGGGGCAGATCATTGATGGCAATGGGGAGAGTGTGGGGCTTGGTCTACTTGGCCCCCACTCTTATACAGTCATTAGAGCAAAAGAAGTTGGAGCTAAAGGAGGGGGTGGGTCTTACTTTCTACTCCAAATTCGCAATCCACACGCAACACATGAATGGACTGGACAATTTGCGGACAGAGACGAGACTTCATGGGCATTGCTGGAACAAGATTTACGGATAGAATCGGTGCCCGGGTCAAAAGTGGTTGACGACGGTGTATTCTGGATTGAACTAAACTCTGTGCTTCGTTACTTTTATGCCGTTGAGTTTTGCTTCCCGAGAGGAGTTGGGGACGCTAAGCAACTGACAACAATAAAATCCGTTTGGCCAAAATCGCTTCAGGACAGAAAAAAGGCAATCAGAATTTCTGGCGCAGGTAAATTAGTTCATCGAAGAATCAATTGAAATTTCGATTTATTAAAATTAGTTAAAAAATGTCCTCTGCTTACTTAAGTGTGTTAACCTGTCGATATTGCTATTTCAGCCACCGCAGAGTTCTCGGAGTTTCCAGCCTTCAAATTTTACATCAAGCCATCAAGCCACGGAGACGGGGGCCAAACGTTGGGAATTACCCTTGTTTTGCACGGTTATCATTCGCTACTGACCCCAAACCCATATTTTGGATTTCTGTTATATAAACATGAAGTTGGAGTATGTAGAAAGAGTAAATTGGACAAAACTCAACTTGCAAGCATGTTTATGAATGAGAATCCTTTGATGAGATCGCCTCCGCAAAGCCCAGGAAGGGATGTCAGTTGTTACATGAATGGCTTGGAAAGTGGCACCTACATCCTGGTAACAACTCTCTATGCCTCCTCAAGAAAATTACCACCTGAATTCCAAGGAAAGGAAATTGGATTCACTCTCAGAGTATGGACAGAAGCTGTAACTGAGATAGAACCAATTCAATATTAATCTGATCAAATATCGGATTCTGAGTAATTTCGCGCATTTGCTCTAATTCGTTTCTTATTGGTTTACTATAAATTGTCGCCGAGGTTAATGCAGGATATAAGTTTAAATAAAAGTTCTACATCATTCATTCATCCAATTCGTCATTGTACAAAAACACTGATGGGTCACTCGTTGTTGCATAAAAGCTCAATGATTCAAGAAATTCAGACAGTCTTTCGAGCCAGCATCTTGAGCTCTGTTTAAGTCCATAAAGACTTCTGTTTACTAAACACACATCATCTGTGTTGAAGCTCATCACTCTTATATCAGAGTCAAACCTAAATATTTTTTTCACGCATTTAATTCGTTTCAATTTCGAACTGCGTGTTATCTTCTTTTCCTCGACAATAAATCTCTCATCACCTTAACCATTGATCATTGCGACTATCACCTCATGGTTGATGATTTCAAAGTTTTCTTAATTAAAACTATCTCCTTAAATTTACAATATTATTCTTTTAGCGTATAGCTCATTACACCCGTGCTTTTTCATTCCATTCCTTCATTCTCTCTTGTACCTTCCCTCAACTAGTTACCACGGGAATTTTCGATCGAACCTATGCAGATTAACTCTTTTCTGTCAAGACTTTTATCGGAACTTATTTAGTTATTTCGAATCTGCATGAACAGATGGATTTTATGCATTTTATACCAAGAATAAGTATCAGGATTTTGAGATATAGCTCTCCAAATTTGAACTTCTACATGCTTACATTTGTGCATGTTTAAATCGGGAATTTTTGAACGTATTTTAATAGGACTGGTTTGGCATAGAAATGCGTCGTTGTGAGAGCCGCTCAATCATTGAAGTCTAAAATAAAAATATGTCTCCGGCAAAAGGTTCCTTTGGTTCCTTTTGGTAAGCCTTAGTATTGCATTTTGCGAATTCATGGAATCCCTCAGTCTCTTTCCTTACATTACTCGGTCTTATTCAGACGAAATTGTAACTACGTAGTACAAAGTACAAGGAAAATTAATAAGCTCAGAATTGACGAAGTTCGATCCAAAAATTAGAATTAACCAACTCCTTCCAAGTCGTCCGTGGTTCCTTACACCTGCATAATCCACAACAGACAAAGGAGAGTATGGACAAAAATAGGAAAGCCCCAAACACGTACAGCACCCACAGCCAAACTGAATTCGGAATTCGATAAGTAAAATAAATCAAAGCTGATTTGATTTTGATTGTTGTATCGGACAAATGAGCGACCAGCACGTTTAACAAAGTCTCTGCTTGCGTCTTCTAGCCCCACATTTCTGAAACATATCAGGACTGTCAATTCAGGATGAGGATAGGAACTCTTGTCACATTATTAAACCGTTCACTTACCCATGTGTTCTTGTCCTGTCCGTTTGCGATTGTTCGGATGCCATGCTGCCTATAGTGATTTTGTATCCTTTCCGAGGCCAAGACTGTTGCCAAGTACAGAGGCTGCACTGCAGCACCAGCACGTACTCTTCGACTCTTGGGGTCTAACACAGGCCTCGGGTCCGGGGTTTCTTCTAGATATGTTTGGATTCGTGTTACACCGTTGGAAAGTTGTGCAACTGCGCAGTTGCGATTTGGCGAAGGTGCACATTGTAATCTATGGTAGACCTGTATTCGGGTCTAACTAGAGTCAGAGCGGCCTAGACCTGATTCACTTCATGGGTCTAACCAGACCTCGGTCGGTATTCGTGTCTTGCCAGACTTGGGCCCGGAGTCAGGTCTTGATGGCCGTGGATGCATCTTCTGGTCGAAGTTGGCCCGAGGGTAACCTGACTCCGTGGTGAGTTCAGGGGTGAGGCTTGGATAAGATGGGTCGGAGTAGACTAGGTTAGTTTAGGTTAGGTTATGATAAATCGAACAGAACCTAGAATGAGAGCATCCGAGCCACATGTGAGTCGAGGTCATGACAATAGCGAACGAAAGGTCGAGGAATGACTCTGAATACATCGCAGTATAAGGATGAAATGCTATTCACTACGGTACGTCATACCTGTCACATACGCCTGAAGATGTACCCAGGTGGTTCATTACTTGTAATGACGTATTTATTCGTTCGATTCCAATTCTATCTATAATTTACTCTAATCTCTAACTCGTAACCCAAACTGGGATAAAGTTACAGCAGTATTTGAAAAATTGAAACTCCTAAACAATCAGCTTTCTTTAAACTTGCAAGGTTTTCATATGTTAAAAGTGTCTTTATCCCATCGGGAATTGAATGTAAGAAATCCTGTCCAGACGGTCGAACTCCGTTCCTTCGAATATTGCAGTTCCACCGATGAGGTACATTCTTGCTAGTTTCGGAACGTAGATGCAGGATGCTTTCTCAAGTCGCGATGGCCATGACTCAACGAAAACTCGCTCAGTTAGGTTAGTGGTCGGATCGAACTTAAACAAGTATGGAGTAGAAATGTACCCAGGTTGAACGTACATATTCCCACCGTTGTACGCCGCGCAACGCCCTCGGGCTCACCATCATCCCCGCGTCGCCTGAATGTGCATTTAACCTAGAATTTAACATTGAGGGCATGGGTGCCCTACTGAAATGCATACGTCTCATCAAATAGCATGGCATACTCTTTATAAACCCTAACCTAACCTAACCTAACGTACTGTTCATGGCCCGTCTGGAGGGCAGGAAGAATGGCATCATTCCAGTCTCGCCATTTGAGGCGGTGAAGGTCGCGGGTCGGTAGCTTGGAGACGACCCGGCTCATCACCTGCGATTGAGGTAGGGTAAACTGGCGTTTAGCATTGTTAAAGGATCGTTGGACAAGTATACAAAACCTGTGCACGAAAGGTGGAATTGCCAGCTCGTTTTGAAAAATCCTCGAAGCCTTCCTGGCGTCTGCCACTGCGACGACTGCAGGAAACACGGAGGCGTCGTCCATGAAGGCGGTGGAATTGGAGCGAACGAATAGGAGTTTTAGTGTTAAGTTGGAGAAATTTGCTTAATTGCTAACTCCAAATTATTGTGAAGTTGAGGCCAAATCCCAGAAAAATGAAATTGCCTGCCTCCGTGGTGTTGGAGACGAGCAAGTAGTTTGAAAGTATACGCATGCGCAGCACAGCAACTCGGCCGCTGCTTGTTCACGCGCTGACTGCTGTGTTCGTTTGATGCGTTTACATTTCGTCTTTGCAAGGAGTCGAGTTGAGAGAATCATTATCGCTGCCAGTCTTTCTGAGAAATTCAGCAGATTGTTATCTGAAGTCCAGGATGCAACCGCTTTATCCAATGCGTATGCGTCATTTAATTCAATTAAGTTATCAGATTAGCACCTCAGATTTTTTTCAGTTCGGATGTCGTATTTTCAACGTCTTTGGTTTATTTTGCTTGTGTGAATTGCAATTTATATTCCAGACGCAATATCCAGTCAATTGAATTAGAAGGTGCCTTCTTAAATCTTACAGGGGAAGTTCTTCAAATGCGTATCGGACCTGGCTATACGATGAAGTTTTTCAAGTCCACGGGGACATTCTGAGACATACTAGTCCGAATTTGGCCTGCAGAAGTTGAAATCTGCAAACATACTTGAAGATTTCTAAACGGCCATATAGCATGCTTTTTAGCAGTGTTTACAATCAATACACTCAAACAAACAAATCATTTGTAATCGGACAGAACTATTGTGGTTGCTTGTCGCTTATTTGAATCATTTGCTATTTGTTACCGTTTGGTTTGGTTTTATCACCTTGCTATTGCTTGTAAGCATTGCAAATGCACGCTATTCGGCGGTTCAATCTTCAATTATTTTGCAGGGTTTCAACTTCTGCAGACCAAATGCGCACTAGTATGTCCCAGAATGTCCCCGTGGACTTAGGGCAGCGGGATAACCAAGCATGTGGTTGATTTTTTTTAAAAAAAAAGGGGGGGGGAATTTGGTGAGAGCAGGCAGGTGGAATTAAGCAGTTTATTTCAAAAATTATTTCATACTTTTGAGAGCGCCCTCTCACCAATGGAAGACCTTCTCCCTACGGAACTGTTTTTTTATGCTGATATGCGGAGTGCGCAGCTGCATAAATGGTAACCTCGGTGAAACTAGACGCTCTTCCAGCTGTGAGAGGTTACGGAGGACTGGAGGCAAGTCTGAAAATCCAAATCCATTCGACAGGTTCCGTTTTGGAAGTGCACCTTTCACGGCCGACTTCATGCACGTCCAGCAGAGACCAAGCTTTCCATCCGGGTTTGGTTTTTGCAAGAGGAGCAGAATAAATTCCGTTGAGTAGCCCCGTTTTGCGAAGTATTCCTTTGTTACAGGGCGAACTGACTCCCGGAACCGAAGCCCACCACATGATGCACAAATGGTGGTCGGTCCGTTCTTAATTTCAGCACGATATTCTGTCAAAAGCCTGTCCCAGTTGTAGTGCTTTAGCGCCGGTGATTTCTGAAACATAGGTATGGAGTTTGAATGCCGGTCATTCGAGCGAACATAGAATAGATTTGCTTACCTTCGGATCGTTGCAGCTTCGCTGGCGTGCCGCTGCATCTCGAACCCTCTCGTCTTGTCCGTAGGCCTCATTCTCCCGAAGCTCACGATTTTGCTCTCACTTTCGTTCTCTCTCGGAGTCTCGGTATGTCTTGGAGTGTCTTAGTTTTATCATTCGCCCCGAAGACTTCTGATCCGGCTGATTCCTTTTTCCCGGTCGACCGCGGCCCACTTTGAAAGGTGTGAATGTGATCCGTATGACTCGCAACTCTGATACTTCACCGATGAGTCGTAAGTATCAGCTGAAGCTGCATTAACACTACTGCAATCCTTTGGAATTCCTTTTCTGCAGATCCCGGAAAAGTTACCGACGTGCAGTCTTTATACAATCATGCACTCATCTTTAGATATTAAACACCTACAACACCGACAATTTCACTCCACTCCGACCAACAACCCAGACTTTGTAAGGAAATCTGGAATCCAGTAATCCAGCCCTCGCTTGAATAATTTTTGAATTTCCCACATACCGGTTGGATGCTGTGGATCGCGGTATCCTTGGTTTCTGTTGTTCTGATTCCATTTCAGTTGGTGGTAGATGTCCTTCTCTTTAAATCCTTGCACGACACGCTTCGCTCCATTCAGAAGTACGAAACGTGGATTCGAATATCAGCCCTCTTATTAGCGCACACTGTGTTGGGGGTGCTGCTGGCCATATTCTGTCCCCTCAGCCCGCAAGGGAAACCCCTCCGTGGGGGCCTGGTGCTCGTGATCCTCCTGCTCGTGGCACGGGTGGGCGCAGTTAATGCTGAGATTATATGCCAGTAGGATTTCTGTAGAGTCATAAAGTACAGACTAATATCTGTCCTAATATCCAACGAATCTGTGATATTTCGCACTTTATGTTTACTCGTCTGATTTCAAGAGGGAACAGAGTACTAGTCATTCCATTCATTATTCATCGGGTAGGTATCAGATGTTTACTTTCCCTCAACCATACGTCAGCACAAAACATTGCGTTTACTGTGTTGTATACATTCATAAATATATCGATGCAGTAATGTTTTGACTCCGATGCTGAGCAGTCACAACACACAACCTACAAATCACATGGAAAGATTCAGGCAAGGATAAGAAATAAGTAAGGCTAGGCTAAACATGCAGGTTTCTTTCATAAGTTTCATGCTACTTATCCCCATCATCTCTGCCGAGGCAGCACTGGGAGGGGCACGTAAAGGGTCGCAGAGGGAGACTACAACCCTCCCTCCACCATACGTTGCTTATTTCGATGAATGGAACAGTACGCACTCCTCTATCCTCCTCTTATATTCAGCGCTATATTGTGCTAATTAATTGTCGTCTTGAATAGATTGTGAAATGGGGGAGGGGGATTTCCAGTTGGCGCCGTGGATTGTCACAATTCGCCGAACTTCTTTAAGTGGGCAGGGCATGAGCATGCCAGGAGTGGTTCTCGACCACCGCACAGTCATCACACAATGTCAGTCATAAACAGAACGCTTAGCAGAACGAGTTGTTAGCTATCCGGAATCCCCCTTTAATATTTGAACTTTGTTAATTTGTAGTCGTTCGGTACATCGTGGCGCCTGGGTCGGATTGGCGATTGTGCGAGGGAGCGACATACAAGGTGTATACGGATGGTGGGCAGGATTTAACTGATGGCATTGACGTTGTGAGGGTAACTCCGCATCCTTGGCTACATTGGGATGGGGTTGACCAGAACGATCATGAGTGGTGGGCGACACAACGGTACAACCTCGTGCTAGTCCACTTGAGGCGCCCACTAACGCTAAGCAAGACCCTACGCCCCGTTTGTATTCCGAGCCCAGAAGAAGGAGACTTGAGGGGGCTGATGCAGGCCATCGGGTCAGGGTTCATTTCTGGGTACAACCGCCGCATCGCTAATCCCTTCCAACTCTTGACACTTGGCATTGACTTTCTTGGGGAAGAGGAGTGTGTGGAATGGTGGAAAGGGGAGACTGAGGTGGGGCAGCCATTGGGTGATCGACTGTGTGGCCGCAACTCACCCAGTGGGACACTGCTGAATCCTGAGATGATTTGCATCCCGATGGATGGCGGCACTGTCGTTCGGGTGGGCAATCGGACGCTCCTGCTCGGGTTTACCAACGAGTATTTCAGAAACCCACAAAAGGAGCGATGCGACGAGGAGGCCAAGCAGTTCATTTCAATCCTGAATGCCAACTCAACTGCGTGGATCCGTCGAGGGCAGGTGTGTGGCGCCCTGCAGTTTGCCTGCAGTGACGGCAGTTGCATTCTGAACAGAAACTTGTGTGACGGGGTGACCGATTGTTCCGACGGTGGGGATGAAGATGCGCGGTACTGCAAGCCAAGGAATTGCTGCCTTCCGGGCGTGGAGTTTGCCTGCGGGGTGTATGGGCAGTGCATTCCCAGCTTTGGCGGGGTTGGTAACTGCAATGGCGTCGTAGATTGCCCCAAGGGGGAGGATGAGGATAGCGCCATCTGCCAGAAAACGACGAAAAGAACGTCGCAGAAACTCGGAATCGAAGTTGGGGTAGCCTCCGGCGTCGGTCTGACCTGTTCGGTCGGTCTCTTTGTAGTGTACTTTTGGCGTAGGAGGAGGAGGAGGGAGGTCAGTTAAAATTGGGAGGGAGGGTGTACATGGTTAAAATTAGAATATATCTTCTCACCCGCAGTATCTGGCAAAGTTGACTGAGTTCCTCAAGTTTGGCGAGGGTGAGGGCGGAGGTGGGGACGGATATCCGGTGGGTGACATTCGAGGGGTGAGGTGCGACCACGCAGACGAGTACGACGAAGAGGACTGCGTGCGGGAGATGCTCCTTGGGAGAGGGCGATTTGGCGCTGTGTACAAGGCAAAACTCATTATTAAGACAAATAGTGAAATAGATCCAACAGTGGTGGTAAAAACAAATCTAAGTGCCCTCACGGGTGTTGACTCTGGGGATGAGTTGGGGTCGTTCATTTCCCTGGTCTCCGAGTTGAAAATGATGTTGCTGCTGAAGCAGCTGGGTGGTCATGACAACATTGTCCGGTTTAAGAAGGTCAACACAAAGCACATCAAGGCATGTAAGTAAAGTACCGGTCAATATGACATCTATACAATTCCATCTGTCAAGTCAGAATCGGTTGTGTTGCCAACAGATCGACTTGAGATTGCGATGGAGTACTGCGCCAGAGGGAGCCTCGAAAAGTTTTTACAGAGCAATCGATTTTGCTTTCGTGGGACCTGCACGCGAAATTTGAATCAATTTACGAATTTTGTGGATTCCGAGTTGGATAAGGGACGTGTCCTGCAACTGACAACTGTGGATTTAGTAAAATGGACAATGCAAATCGCACAAGCCATGCAGTTTCTTGCGGTCAATCGGGTACAGTTGCAACATGGTTTCGAAGGAGATAAGTTCGAGAAAGTGGAAATATTTTTGAATGATCTGGGTAGATTGTACACGGGGATCTGGCAAGCAGGAATGTGGTTTTGGATGGTGGACTGAATGCCAAACTTTGTGATTTTGGTCTTTCCCACCAACTATTTGAATCTTCCGCCATATACACGACCACTACGCGGGTAAGTTAGGCACACGCTCACATTCTAACTGATTTTTGCATGTGTTTTATTCAGCTTGACATCCCGTGGCCGTGGGCGGCGCCAGAGGTGCTGGAAAGCTGTGGGCCGGTGTTCAACCTCAAGTCCGACATTTGGGGCTTCGGAGTCACCAGCTGGGAAATATTTAGCTTGGGCCAAGTTCCGTGGGCACATGTCGGAGGGGAGAAGGACCTCCTGGCTCTGCTGAACCGAGGCAACGTCCTACCCAGGCCGGAAAACTGTTCTAGCAACGAGTTGTACGAAATTCTGCAGTCTTGCTGGAAATTAAAGGCTGATGAACGAGTTTCTTCCGAGAAGCTCGTATTACAGCTGCAAAACATATACGACGTAAGCAGTTCATGGAGTATTGAATCCGGGTTCAGTGATTTGTATAGCATCTGTTGCATTTCAGAGGATGTGCTGCACATTTGAGGCGACGACGAGTGGACATGTGAGTGGTCCTTCCAACACCGCAGCCACCAAGCCACTGCCGCCAGAAGGAGACGCGAAGGAAATGGTGGTGAAGATGGACGGGATTAATATGACCGGGACGTTGTGCGGGAATTACATTGCAATGGAGAGTTTAATCACTACGTCTTGTGAATAAATTCTTGTCAAGCTCTAAATAAGTTAATGAGTGTGATAATTTAGTGGTGACAAGTTTCCACTTTAATAATAATACTACTTGAATCTTTCCTTTGTGTCAAAAAAGGCCACACGTCATAACTTGGCCAATTCTCATCTTACCAGGCGCAATTTAATGTGCGCTGACGTTGACGCGACCTTTACGATAACAGTCAATACGAATACAGAGAATACTTCGTTCTCAGAGCAGAGCATCATCGGTTCTTTGAATTTCTTGGTCTTTATCTTATTCGAGTGATCTCTTCACCTCGACTGGACACGAACTTTCTGGACCTTTATCACTTGTATGATGTATGGTGACTATTGAAAAGTTTACGATTAAGTTCCGAGAATCGAAGGCTTAGATAAGAAAATCATTCAAAATAAAAGACTACAAGAGAATTTTGCGATTTCTTTCTTGTAGAATCGTTCAGTAAATGTTCGGAGTTTTACCAGGAAACTTGAGTTCCGTCCGTCCTAGCAATGGCTTCAACTTTCGCCTCCAAAAAGTGCAAGGAATGTAAAGGCTTCTCCCTCAGGAGCACTTCTACTTCTTCCGCAGCACTTTTGCTCTGTTTTCTTATCTGGGCGCACTTCACTTCATTCCCGTTCACGAGTGCCTCGGGATTATTCGAGTCGCCAAAGATCCACGTTGTTGGATCCGGCAACACAAGCGTCATTTCCTTTCAGAATGCGACACACATTGTCGTATTCAAGAATCATTGTCGTGTCGATTGTGTTGCACTGCAATACTTCGTGTCCAGTCATGTGGAACCTGGACTCGCTAGAACAACCCGGGAGTCAATAAATGAATGTATTGAACACGTACGCGGTTTTACGAATTACCCGATTGTTACTGAATGCAGTGGGCAAGTGAAACCAAGACTTACAGAATGTTTGGAGCCTTTCGAGATCCGTCGACATACAAGTACTCCAAGAGCGAGAAATTGATTAACTGCCTTTATTAACGGTCGATTAACAGATCACTTTATTAGCCGTTACTGACTAACCGTCGATGGCTATTTTCCTGATGATTACGAGTGCTGCATTACTGGGCATCTGCCGACTTGGCTTAATCGACCACAGCGATTAGAGTAGTCTGGGAAGCGAGACTGAGTCAAAACAGCCTACCCTATCCTAACCTATTCACATTTTACGGGGTTTTTTTCAAGACAAAAACTTTAACATGTATTTTGGCACTTAATTAAGGTTAGATTAGGTTAGGTTAGGTATACTAGATTTCATGTGAAAATGCAGGATTTTGTGAGGTTTAGGTAGTTCAACATAACTCCGTAGTGAAGATCAAATTTTAGAATTTATTGGAACGTAGTAACAGTTAAAGTTTCGTTCCTATTCAGGTTGTATTTTAGTTTTCCATTTTCAATTTACCAATTTTCCAATTTCCATTTTTCCATTTTTCCATTTTCCATTTTCCCATTTTCCCATTTTCCATTTTCCCATTTTCCCATTTTCCCATTTTCCATTTTCCCATTTTCCATTTTCCCATTTTCCCATTTTCCATTTTTCCATTTTCCATTTTCCATTTTCCCATTTTCCCATTTTCCATTTTTCCATTTTCCATTTTCCATTTTTCCATTTTTCCAATCTTCCATTGTTCCATTTTTATTAACTGCTAAATGGAGAAATGGAAAATGGAAAAATGGAATTATGGTTCCTTAGGAGGAGGTGGAGGAATGGAGAAATGAAAAATGGAATCACGATGGAATCCTTCATCACGAGTCCGTTTTTTGGGCCCAGTGTGAAAGCATGCGTCCGCTTCAGCGTCAGACGCGCTGTACTGCGGCACGTGCATCGTACGTCATTTTCTTTGCCCAGCAATTCAGGAATTCAGTAGCCTAAAATAGAGATTCAGCAGTTCAGCAGTTCAGAAGTTCAGAAGTTCAGAAGTTCAGAAGTTCAGAAGTTCAGAAGTTCAGAGGTTCAGAAGTTCAGAAGTTCAGAAGTTCAGAAGTTCAGAAGTTCAGAAATTCAGAATTTCAGAAATTCAGATATTCAGAAATGAATCATACCGTACCTCCTTACTGAATTTCTGAAATCAAGTATACTATATCTGCGTACTGAATTTCTGAAATCACTATACTATAGCTGCGTACTGAACTTCTGAAACGAACTATACAACAGCTGCATACTGAATTTCTGAAATGAACCATACGATAGGACCATACTGAATTTCTGAAGTTCTGAAATGAACCTCAACATGGCTCCATAATGAATTTCTGAATTCCTGAAATGCCTTGTGTAGAAGCTGGATACTGAATTCCTGAAATGAATCACACTAGAGCTTAGAAATGAACCATACGATTGCTGGATTCTGAATTTTTGGCTTTTTGAAATGAATCATACGATTTCTGAATTTCTGAAATGAGCCTGAACATGCCTTCTCGAAGGATTCTTGAACTTCGCAACTGCTTAATGTCTGAGTTCTGATGTGCTGAATTTTTGTAATGCATTTCAGTCGCTTCTTCTTACACTGCCTCAATGATGCCTTCGACTTCCCATGACTTAAATAGGTTGCCGTAATTCTCGTACTGGCCTAAGTTGCACAACTTCTTTGTTGTTGACTGCAGCCTTCTCTCGGCAACAATGAAATTGTTGGGAAGATTTTTTTCATCATTTATCCAGGGCAATTTCACCGAGTATCTGCCGTCGTCTTCTCTCGTGACAGTATTCATAAAGTGCTGTTTGGCTTCCATGTCCTGTTCTTGTCGTGTTTTGGTTTCTCCAGGATCACGAATGCCAATTGCCTCTAAACTCCAAAGTTCGGCTGGACTGAAGTTGACGCTGAGCATGGACGTAATGGAATTAAGACCGCTCTCATATCTTTGTATCCGTCCACTCAGGGTCCACCCCAAAACTGTTTCAACTGCTACAAGCCCGCAGTCCAGTTTCTGTCGTCGCCCTGTCATGAGCATTTGGTAGTAATCACTACCGATAAGGATGCAGATCTCCGATTTTTGACATTTGGCTCCACTAAGATCGCAAATCCAAATGCCATGTTGCTTCAGTTCTTTGATCCACGGGCCCGGAGGCACTTTAGGAATGTCTCCACAAATCTTGGTTTCCTCCAGCATCTCAAAATTATAAACGTTGCTGCTGCGAGTAGATTTAAGCTGGACTTCGTATCTTTTGTGGCACCCTGCTTTAGTGACTTGGCCTCCATACAAGGATCGACTTATCATTTCTTGTCCAACGGGTTTACAACCAACGGCTTCTGCTGTTGACGTCAATATACTTGACCGTTGGCTTCCGTTGTGGAAAAAACGTACAGTCGTGCGCTGACTCTTTTTACCAATGACGGTGACGAGTAAACTTTCAAGAATCACTTGTCCATGCACCAGACTTGCGAGTCCTGATTGGACTTGGTCACCCTGTTTGCTCTCTTCTTTAAGATGCTGATCAGCTCGCCAGTTTTGTGGTGACTTCGGACACATCAGGGCGTAATGTTTCTTGGTACAGAAAGGACATCTGACTGCCACCTTACATTGTGACGCTGAATGGTTCTTTCTAAAACAAATGAAGCATCCACGGCTGTCCTTGACCTTCTTCATTTTCTCGTCCCAAGTCAATGATTGTGCTTTGATGCACTCTTGACTTGGGTGTTTTTTGTTACAAAAGACACATGACAGGTTGACACCAGCCAAGAGACCAGCAGCCGTGGCGATGTCGTCGTCATGCTGTTGAGGCTTCTTTGCTTCCAACTTCCTGTACTTATACTTGTCTGCTGAAGTTGGAGCAAATCCTGCTCGTGACAAATGGCGTTGGTCTTCGCTCTCGACTTCCCTCTTCAGAAAATCAAGTAGGAAGTCTAATTCAGTTTTTGGAGGAACCAATTTGCTGCCGTCCTGGTTGTAGAAGTAGCTGCGTTGCCAGGCGACCAAAACTTCCTCAGGCAGACTCGATTCGACAAGCGGAAACAGGAACTCGGCTGACTGATCGACCGTCACTCCGAGAGACTCCAAAGATCTGAGATGGCTTTCTAAATTGTCAAACATCTTTGAGAGGTTGACCTTGTCTTTGGTTTTTGTGTTGTTAATTACCATCTTCAAGAGTTCACGGACATAAACTTGTTTAAGAAGTTTAGCTTTGCCAAAACGCTCTTGCAGTGCTGCGACGACCTTCGGGTAATTTTCCTCGCTTTGTGGGTAGCTGTTGACAAGCTCCTTTGCTCGGCTTCCTGTTTCAATGGACTGTACTAAATATTGAAATTTGTCAGATGGTGCTAGCTCGTTGTCTTCATGAATTTTCTTAAATTGGGCCCACCATCCAAGCCATTCCATTAGATCGCCATTGAACTTTCTGATCTCAATCTTAGGCAACTTGTACGTTTTCTTTCTCCCACCCACATCTGCAGTTTGGAAGTCTTCCTTGCTGCCCCCCGATGATAATCGGCGGCTCTTAGGCCGTTTTGTTACAGGTGGCTCAAGGACGTCATTTACTGTGTACTTCATTGTCCGTACTTGATCTTTGTACCCGTCGGATGCTGCCATTTCTTGAATTAACTCGTCCTCCGTGCATTCAGCGTCTAGCATGGCCTCCAAAACTTGTTGGTCAGCTTAAGCCAATTCTTCCCCTGCTTCCTGAAGCCTTTCTAATTTGGTACGGAGGACTCGGTGGTCGATGACCAGTTCATCCATATCTGCATTCAACTCGTTGAGGGTTTTTGTGACACGGCCGCGATGAACAGCTCTGGCTCGCCTCAGACGGTCCATGTCAAAAAACAGAAAAGAAAAGAACAACTTGAAAGAATGTGTGCAATGATTCCACGAATTGGAACTCCTTCACCTTAGGATGCTGCCGTAGGTGGCAGCAAACCGTAAATGCGTGTGTTTCTAGGCCAAACACTAGCCGACGATGGTAATTTCCTCTTTGGGCTGAATCCAAATCCAATCTTCCTGGCTCGGGGCACCAGATTTTGGAGTCGCTCTTCCCAGACTACCCGTCCAGGCGCTTCTCGCTTGCAGGAAATGATGGGACTGGTCTGGAGCTTGTATTTTCACACGAAATCAGTTTATTCAACCAAAAGAGTTACTAAATATAAAGTTAATGTGCGGGGCCAAAAACTCTTCCTCGGCCGGGCTCGTGCTCCTCTACCGACTGCGCGTGAGAAAAAATGACACGAGATCAAAAACACAAAGGGCAGGACCACAGACGCTGCGAACCGACGCCAATGCGTCGGTTCAAATCGCCCCTGCCTCATCTCAAAACCATTTACAAAAACATGAGGAAAATCTCAAATACAAGTCCTTCCTACTTGCAACAACCGTAAATCGCTATTACCTAACCTAACGGAACCAGCTTCATTTCCGTAAATATACTCCAGAGGGGAAACCAAACACACAGAGAATCACACTGCCGTTGGCTAAACTGCATATTGTTAAGAGAGCCCTCGAAGTAGTAGAAACTCACGCGAAGGCAGAGGGAGTCTTCGCAGAAGAAAAGAAGAAAAAAGTGGCTAGGTTAGGTTTAATGTGGCTAAGCTTATCCTGTCAGACAATTTTAAAAATTGATTTGAGTGTAAATTGAATTTGTCAATAAAAAGGCTTCCACTGCACCGAGGCACTTGTGCCTCGATGTAGTGGATATTTCATCATACTGCTAACCGCCGCACCTTTCTCAAGGTGAAAGTCGGTTGCGTGGCGGCCAATCCAGCGTAGGAGTTTCGAAGGTGACTCAATTGCCATGGATTTGAAAATGAGCAGAAGGCAACCAGGCTAAAGCAGGCGTAAATGTAGTATATATATATATATTTCATGCTACATAATTTCATTAGACTTCAAGTGTAATGAAATCCAATTGAAAAATTATTATTTCGTAATAGCTCTTAAATAAATTAAATTGTGATTGAGCAATTGGTTGAGTACATATAAAACATATAGCGAGAACCTTGTGTCGCCGTCTTGTCACTTCACGTACCACGATTTTTTATTGCAGATTAATTGGGAGTTTCGATCCATAATGAAGTTTAATCAAGCAGTTGCCTTCATGGTCACTTTGACCCTAATGGTCAGCTCAAATTCTCATATGGCTGAATCTACGGACCTTCAGCTACAATATTTCAGCAAATGCGCATTTCATGTCGTCCACTTTTACGACATCGATTTTACAGAAAATATGGTCGTATCAAACCAGTACCGGCAGCCTTGGACAGTTTTCAATATCAGCAGACCTATGCTCCACGAGGCGCCTCCAACCGATGTACGAAAAGCTCCTTCTTGGGGTTACGACCGGGAATCTCGCTTCTGCAATGTGCACTTGCTCATAAAACCTTTCTACTCCTCAGTCCAAGCCGCAGTGGCCTATGCTGACGTGCACTACGTTAGAGAGAGACCGTTTGCATTCATCATTGTGGTTTCCGATCTAGAGCCCACGGAAAGGGTTTGGAGGGCCGCCCGTATGGACCTGTTCATCCAGTACACGTTTTCCCTATTCTATTTCCAAATTCGTGCAGGGGAAATTAACCGGCGGTGGATTTGCTCTATCAGCAGAAGGTTGTATCCAATACCGCGCGGCATAAGTTTAGTGGGGCGAAGGGCACATTCATTGTACGTGAAAGGCACCAATTTCCATCGCAGTTCCTTGAGAATCCTGCACAGGTTTGCCAGTACTGAATCTCTAACTCTTCGCTGTCCCTCAGAATTCTACCCAACACCGTACTGGGACAAATCAGTCGATGTGAAAACTTTTACGGATATTTGCTCATCTAGCAGGAAGCTTGGTCTTATTATTGCGAGCAAATTCAACGCAACTGTGATGGTTGAAAATGTATTCCGAACCGAGGCATATTTTCCTGCCACCGTTGAAACTGATATGGAGTACCCATTTCTACGACAATTCGGCACACAAAGCCGTCTACTAACAAATAACATACTTGTGCATCTTGGGTACTGACAGCGTCAGATAAAACGGAACCCATTGACCACTGTCGAGTGGCTTCAAGCCTATGACATCGGGACATGGGCGTTGCTATTGGTCGCTGCACTCCTGGGTACACTTGTGACTGGCTTGTACGTGGACAGGGCCACCGGGCTACGCATGCGAATCGATTTATTCAACATTTTGAGACTTATCCAGCTTGAAGGAAACGTGCGAAATAAGTTTCACCTTGGAATCATGGTCTGCGCTTGCATATTCATTTCGTTATACGAGACTCACGTGACAAGCGTGGCGTTGGCACCCGGTCCACTGAAATTATTCACAACCGTGAAGGGCTTGCTTGAAGATGGTGGCTACAAAATCGGATGGACGAACCAAATTGCACCAGAACGTATGTACAAGTCCGCCTTTGAACATCACAAAATCTCTCATTTACTTCATGTAGCATTCGTGAATTCTTCAACGCTCTCAGAAGGGGTTGCCCGGGCAATGTATTTCTTCACCCAAAGCGAAATACCACTGGTTGGAAGAAATTTGGTATTGGAGGGTTGGGAACCGTTGGGAGTGACAAAATGCCACATTGTAGAAGAGCAGTTGGGAAATGTTGGACAGAGCTGGGTGAATCTTTCAGGTATGTTTCGGGATGAAGTTGTTCGATTTGCACAATTTGCAGTTCAACATGGGTTTTTATATGTGTGGGACAAAATTGAGTTACGACGATTTGAGCTAGTGCTTCTGGAGGGTGAGAAGCGAGCTCAAGGCATGATCAAATCAGCGTTGAGTGATGACCCGGTTCCTGTTTCTCTGGACTTTGAAATCATCAAAATTTTCAGAATCTGCGCGTGCCTACTGGCTGCCAGTGCATTCGCTTTCATGTACGAACTGAGGGAAGAGGTCCTATTAGCTTGGAAAATATTGAAGGCTCGATTAGTTGCCTGGAGAGTCAAATTAATCAAATGGAAGAAAAGTTTCTTCTTTTGATGGACGACCAAGACTACTTTTATGGAAGCATTGAGGAACCTGAGTATAACTGAATGAGCGAGCTTATGAAAATATAACATTAATCCAGTTCTGCTGAAGTGACGAAGGAAATTGGCGATTCATTGACTTCATTGTTTACTCTCCTGCGAATACACGTAGCCACCTTGAACAACCGGCAACAGGTTACTTTGGAACGTGAGCGGAAGGCGTCTAAGAACCCTCGATACCCATGAATCTATCCGAGTAGCGGTTCAGCAGTTCAGTACAGGACCAACACAATGGCCAGATATCAATTCAGCACCTCAGAGGTTCATCATTACCCAACACCTAAACTGACCTGAAGTCTTGCCATGCTGTTGGCCTACGCTGAACTGCTGAATTGAAGTCTGCCACTGTTACGATCAATTCTTAAGTCCTTATTTCTGCTTCTGCAAAAGAACTAACTACTGACAACTGCATCCTCTCATAAAATCACACAAAAGCATCTCATCTCAATTCGCTGACACTGACTGCTGGCACTTCCCCAACAAGAAATGTTGCTCCACTTTAACTTTCAAGGAACTCTAATATTCTTGACAGTAAATACTCAATAATAGCTTACTCACATTCTCTGAGTATTTGTCTGACATTTACAGTCACCTTATACCACTTGACATTTTTGAATGACACAACTCCGGGTTATTATAAAAAATTCCAGGGCACAAGCAGGTTCCACGGATGAACCACAGGTTGTAATTTCAATCTAATTTTATTAAATTGACTAGGTTAGGTTAGGTTAGGTTAGGGCTTTAGAGAAGAGCGGAATGCTTTATGCTAGTGGGCCATGTATTTTGATAGGGCCCACTAGGCACATGTGCTAAATTGTGCCTATTACGAAGGTTTAAACCCGTCGCCAAATCGCTTTGCAATGGATGCCATAGGGATTTAACATATGACTATTGGCGACGCCAACGGCTCAATAAAACCCCGTCGCCAAATCGCTTGGTCGTAGATACTCTAATTAATTGGCGACGCCAGCGCCAACGCATACGTCACACCAACGACTCGCCAAACCCTTTCGCCAAATCGCTTGCTAATTAATGGTTCATGCATTTGCGTACGCCATTTGACGACGCCAGCGCCAACGAATACGCCACGCCAACGCCTCGCCAAACCCCGTCGCCAAATCGAGTGTGAGTGGAGGGTGCATGGGTTAGGTAAGGTTAGGTTAGGTGTTAGAAAAAAAAGAGTCCGAATAACCTGCCCTTTATAACCTTTTTCTAGTGCAAATCGGTTTCAAATGTTATTTTCCCATAAGAAAAATTTGGAGAAAAATATTTGAAGCCAATGTTAATTTGCTATCAGATAAGTTCGTGGCTTCATGGTTCATGGCTTCAAGGTTCATGGCTTCAAGGTTCATGGCTTCATGGCTTCATACCTTCATGGTATTATGGCTTCATGGGTTCATGGCCTCATGTGTAACAATATAGTATAATACGTGTTATGGGATATATCAGCGGGCATGAACTTATAAAACCATGTGCCCATGACTCCATGACTCCATAAACCTATGAACCCATGAATCCATGAAACCAAGAAGCCATGAACCCTGAAGGCATGAAGGAATGAAGCCATGAATTGCTGTCAGTACCCTCGCATGATGAAGCCCTGAAATCCGGAAACCATGAAGCTATGAAGGCATGAAGCCCTGAACCCCTGGACTTTTCATGATTCTGAGAAAGTACGAGACGCAGTGCAGACGAAATCCCAACGACGAAGCACAGGAGGCTCAACGCAGGAAAGACGGCCAGAGGAGGGTTGGTCAGCAGCCTGGCCGGCCCCATGCGAATGGTCAGAAACAGGCAGGCCGGCCCGAGCACTTCGGTCGTCGTCTTGGACAACGGGTAGAATAGGCTGCCGAATGTGCGGTTTATGTGCCGAATTTAGTATCAGGAGTGAACGGTACGTCGAAATCGCTCGCTCGGGGTTCTTTCCATCGTACACGCCTAGTTGGGCCGACTCAAGGTCCAGCACATCCCCGGATGCCACCCAGTACACATAACCCACCTGCAGGATGATCAGAGCGTGGTCCACTGCTTTGTAAAACGTGATTGTTTCCAGGAGCCAGACGGGAAGCCACGCAACCCAGGAGCACCGCCGGGGTCCTGGAAGGGCGAAGGTCAGGTGGAAGGGTGAACTTCGGGTGAGGAGCATGAGCAGGCAGCTGAGGGGGAATGCAGACGCGGTTATTTTCGCAAAGATTCCAAAAATTCGCCCCGCTCGAGCCCGTTTCCTGTCAGCCGTGGCCACACTTTTCATCGTCGCCATCGTGTGAAGCTGGTACAGGAGACCGACGAACTCTTCTTCGCACGCTGCGAGCCCAGCGCCGACGCCCAAGCTGATTCCGCCCGAAAAAAGCTGTGAATACGCAACATCAAGGTTCAGACGTGCTCGCTCGGTTCTTCACATGTTCGGTTCAATAGTACACGAGCGTTCTGGCTTTTGCCTGATTAAGTTTGCACTGCTCTTCAGGAGAAGTGAGCAGGTTCTTACACAAAATTGAACTACCACATTAGCAACTATTAATACTCGTGTCCTTGAGCATTGTCGCCAAAACTAAAATTGGTTTAGACTGTGAACTGAGGTTGATACGCGTTGGGACTGATAGGTAGGTAAAAACAACTTTATCTTCCCAGCACACATCACGTAAGCTACTTTCCCACACAAACACTAAGGTTTTATTTTGAGAGCTTTACTTTTACTAAATGTTCTTAATTGAAACAAATCAAATTGTAGTTTGATAAATCGGACATAAAAATACTGCTAAAAAAGGATATCCCAAACCTTCAATTAAAAGCGCGTGGCCACAATGGAAGCTCAGAGAAGGATTTTAAATTAATTCTAATTCAGTTAATTTAAGGAAAGACAAGATAATAATTAACAGAACAACCAGGATTTTAACTAATATGTTTTCAAAGTTCGACTTTGGTTTTGGATTGTAGATTACAGGTTTCACCTTGATAATCAATATGGTCATGAATTAAAACTTGCATTTAACTGTGTAGAATAATAATCTCCCCAATTGAATGTAATTAGGTTCAAGCAAAAAGAGTTGCAAATAAAAGGAAGCGCGGACGGTTGGTCCGGGGTCTTCCACAAAATTGAGAATCTGTTAGGTACTCATTGGGATCTCTCTCCGTCTGCCATCACTGCAACCACCTAACAGGACACATCTTGATTCACCCTCGCTCTGAAGTCTCCAATTTGAAAATGCATGCCAATGTAATTCCTTCCCAACCCAACGAAGTAACTCATTTTATTATCAAAGAGTTGAATAAACAAAGCACTTTCATTTTCCCTCTACAAATGCCTTAACTTCCCCCTTCTACGTTTAGGAATACAGCGTTTTACGTAGAATTTGTTGAGTTTGTTGGGTTTGCTGAGTCAACCTAACCAATTCTGACTTATGAAACTAGAATCTTAACTCCCCTTAACTCTTTATAAAAAACTAACTGCTGCACCTTCTCCATGTTCATATCTGTGTCATTTCGAAAATTCCTCGTGAGAATTGCTGCTATCGCGTGGGATCTGCCCTTCCTGTGCTCGAAGTGGTTTCCAAGTGTCCCAAGGTTTGAACACTCCCACATCGTTTGATATGGCGTTTCGGTCATTGCTTCCAGCCCGCTGTCACCGCTTCTATGCATAAAACAGCGATGAGCTCGACAACCAACACATTCTAATCTGAATTTGTGAAGCAGTGCCCATTTGTATTTTTAAAATAAAGCGTCACAGAAAAACGGACGGACAGAGATTTGAGATTGCATAAGCACACTGAAGATGTGCTAATAAATTTTGAGAGCGGTAAATTTAAAGTTCGTGGAGGTCAGGGACAGGCGCAAGAGTAAACACCACCCTTAAATGTGCCAGAATGTGTTTACGCGTGCTCGTGCGTGTCAAATGATGAAACAGTAAATAGTAAATAGCAAATAGATCAGCAAACAAATTTGTAATTTCCCAGGAGTTTCCCAGCCAAAGGTTGCCAAGGTAATTGCGTGTATCAGTTAGAGACTGAATTCCAACCTGTAAAGACGTACTGGCCGATTTGGTTCATGATTCATCACTACTCACCACCCAGAAAACCCGCGGAGTTCCACAACTGCCAGAGCCAGCAACCCCACTCAAGCAGGAAGACGATCGCCGCCACTGAAAGGAGACCGCCGCAGATTGGAAATATCCGCATGATCTCGAAATCAAGAGCGAGCGGCTGTGCCTCCGCCGTTTCCTGCGAAGTTCGCTGCAGGGCACGCGGCAAGTCCCTCCGGTCTCTCTCGTTGTCAAGCTCCTTTTCGAAGTGATCCATTTGCTGCCACCAGGAAAAGATGCCGGACTCCATCAGCGTTTGCATGCGTCGAAGCATCGTGCCCCAGAGGAGACCGACGAACTGGGTGGACGGGTAATCGACGGCAAGACCCTCCCGAACGACGTGGCACAATGCATTGGCGGTGTTGTACTGCATCCAGCGCTGGATCTCCTGGGCCCATTCGCCCTTGATGACCCTTACGTGCCCCCTTCCCGCCACCGGCGAGCCAAATTCCGCGTCGGTCACTGCCAGGATGCTCGCGTTGGCATTCCGGATCCCGAGCCTCTCGAAATCCCACCCAAAGACCACCGAGGGCGACACTGTTTTCCCGCAAGAGACATTCAGCGCCCGGTCGCACCACACCAATCTGTGGCCGCTGGCCAGCAGCTCGGCAACCGTGTCGTAGAAGAGCGGCGGGTTGGCCGCCATCGCCATGCTCGTCAAGTAGTTTTCGTAGCATCCCAAAAACACAGACGCACCAACTGCGACCGCCAGCTGGATGGCGGATCGAGCGTCTGCTTCGGTTTGGAGGAGGCGCAGAAAACGAAAGGGGTCCACCCTGAGTCTGAGGTCGCCCCGGACCCGAATTCCATCCACAAATGCCCCGAGGACCACAACGGCCAGAAGCAGGATCCAGGTTGACTGATCGAAGGCGCCCAGCCAGTTCACGTCGTTCCTAATGCGGCGTCCGTCATACTCGCAGTAAAGTAAAGAAGCACTGGTCGAGCCCAGCAAGAATACTTTAAACTTTACGTGGGACAGCACAGGTACGTAAATGTTCTCAACGTAAATCTTCGTCAACGCTGCTTCCTGCCCGGAGTGCTTTATGGACGCGTTCAGGCTGGCAACGATGAACATGGCAGCTTTGGTGGCGTGCTGGCAGTTTCCAAACTCCAGGCGACTGCGGTGGAGGCAGCTGAGGGCGTCCGAGCTGAACGGAATAGGCATGATGGTGAGTTGCCGCCCGCTCAGGCTTCGGCGGTCACAGGCACTCGCACGGCCGAGGGCGACCCAGTCCTCATGCGCCAGGCAGTATTCCAAAAGCTGGATCACAACGCCCTCTTTTATTACCATGTGAAACAGGGAGAAGCTAACATTAAGTAGATGAAGTTTTATATTTTATGAATAATTGTCATGAATTGTCATGAATAATTGTCATGAATTTTGTTTCGGGTGATTTTTAATTTTTTTTTTCGTTACAAAGCTACGAAATTAAAATAAGGAAAAAGTAATGCGAATACAATCTGGGGGTTTTAGGTTAGGTTAGGTTAGGTTAGGCCCAGGGAGCTTCGCAATGTATTTCACTAGCCCCTAGCCAAAAGCATGTAAACTGTAACGCTGACTCTGTGCGGGACGATGT
>WIXG01000669.1:0-27711 GCA_009869945.1 Mesaphorura yosii
CTTCACTCCAACCGAACTCACGCGATTCGCCTGGTTCGATCTCTTCCACGCTGAAGACGCGCACCACGTGAAGCGAAGCTTAAACGAGCTGAGCACAAAGGGACAGACATTGAGCGAGCCGTTTCGTCTTCTGGCAAAGAGGGGCTTCTTTGAGCACGAGGGAAAGTCTCACACAGTTAAATAATTGTATCTACTGGTAACCTGTTCAATCATCAATCAATCATTTGTCAATTAAGTCCGAATTCTACAGTTCATAATTGTGATAGTGATATGCATCAATTCCGTGGAGTTTGCTGCACTTGACGAAAGCGCGCCTATCCGTCCATCATAAGACTGGTTTCAGCCTTTCGTCGGCAATTCTTGAGATAAACAGTGGGCAGCGATAGAGACTAAGCTTGCAAACTCATGCCGTATGCCATTTCTGCTGTTTTTGGTGTGAAAGGGTTTTGTCATGGAGGCTACGAGTGAAGAATTCAGAGAGCGCCTTTAAAGGCTTAATTTTGGGCCAGGCCCTCCAGCAACACCGAAGTTTAGTTCCCAGTCCTGCAGCGCACGTTACAAAATTTGGAGGCGATTCACACCCAGGAAGGAAGCGACAAGCCTACTCCGCTGCCTCCAAAACCTCGCCCGCAAGGGTCCGCCTCGGGAATGTCTTTTGATACGCCTAGCAGTTTCGAGACACCAGGCTCTAAGAAGGCACCACCACGGACGCAGGCTCCGACCCAGCCGTGCCAGCCTTACAGTCAGCAGGGCCGCCCCCATGCGCGGGAACCTTCTCCTCCAAGATGCCGGCACAACAACGACTCCAGGTATCGGCGCTCCTTTGACGGCAACTCGTTCCTAATCAGCAACGCAGCCAACTTTATAGACAAAGGAGTCGGACTCCCGTTCGCATTCGAGCACTGGAACCGGAACCGTTCACAGCACTTGGGGTTTTACCCGGGAAAAATTTGTCTCTGCATCGGAAGCTGTCGCCTGGAGCCCCGCCACTTCGAGGTCATGCCTCAAATGTCGAGACTTTAGTGCAGTCGATGCGCATGCGGCTCTCTTCCCGCGCCAGCCTGTGACAAGTATGTCCAACCTCGCCCGAGATTTGAAGGCGCCCTTCGCCAAGACAGCGGTTGACCAGACGCGAGTGATCTTCGTCTGGTTGCATCACAACGTTGACTATGACCATGTTGCTCTCTGCAGCAGCAACCGTAGGCGAACGACCCCAGAACAGACGCTGCGGAGTGGATTGGCGGTTTGCCAGGGCTCCACGGAGCTCTTCACGGAGCTGACCCGCTACATGGGGCTGGAGTCGGTGGTAGTCTCGGGACATGGAAAGGGGTATGGCTACGTTCGGGATCCAAACGCGAACATGAGGACGAAATGCAAGCACGCGCCAATTCCACCTCGTGATCAGTGCATCCTCCTGCTGACCGGGGGGCAAGGGGAAGGGTCAGACTCGCGTGCCATTTGAGGTCAACTGGGAGGGCACAGAGTGGAGGTGCGAGGTCAGGGCTCTCAGGTGGGGGATACAGTGAGTACGTGGGTGGTGACGAGCCTGGGAGACGAACACGGGAGAGGACTCACCCTGGCGGAGTACAAGAGGACCGACGATAAGCTCCTGCTTTTCCTTCCTGGGCACTTGGCCACTAATTAAATGCTGATTAATCTGAAAGGTGGCTACTCCATTGAAATCCTATCAAATTTCAATCCATCCGAACCTGATTCCCGTGAATGACTGGTGCTGACAGGCGACTCGCCTTCAACCGCCAGCGTCCGCTTCTCAGATCTTGAGTTGGATGTCCAAGCCAAAATTAAAATGGACACTGGATCGGTGGATTCAGGGTCGACACGCTGGATTACACGTTGCCCTAGTTTGGATTTGAAGTGAACTTTCCAACCTAAAAACTGAGTGTAATAGAGGGACTTGTGGATGTCAGCAATATCATCAACTCCCTGCTGAGCAGAATGCTGTTGAAGGAGCTGTGGGATCTTGAGAATGATTGGCATGTGCCGTTGGTGGATGCTATCCGGGATTTTATTGACTGGTTGCTGAAGGTACGTCAACTGTTGTCTCTTGTCGATCTGGCTCGTATTTGCCTAGCTTGCACGAACGTTTGATACCGATTGAATGATTTCTGCAGGGTGGATTAATCGGCTGAGCGATCATAAAGCCAAAATATCGTGCCTCGAGCTTCGGCTGAATGACTGGTTCCAAAATTTAATCTTCAACCCTTTTGTTAAATAATTGACAATTTTCAATCAAGAAATTCCAAATTTTAATAAAAACCAATTAATTTGCATGCAAGAGAGTTGTATGTTGCAAGTTACAGTTTTGTACCACCAGCCACTCCAGCGCCATAATGCAGTCCACACTGGACAACGTCAGCACTCTCGCATTGTAGTGTAGCCGGATTGAACTGATCACCATCAGTACACTCGAATTTTGTCGGATTTCCAGCATGGCAGAAGTAAAAGCTGTAGCAGCAGAACGGATCCGGAATTGTGCGAGTCATAGCGTCACTGCAGTCCAACGGCGGCTCTTTGACGCCCAGGTCAACGTACGAAATGTGGTTCAGGTATCCAAATGACTCAACGACGTTCAATCAGCCGTAACCGCCGAGAATGTACATTCGCTCCAATTTCGGTACAAATGCGCAACTTGGCTTCTCCATCATGTTGGGGCATCCCTCGACTGGAATCAGCTCAGCTTCACCTGATGCAGGGTTAAACTTGATCAGACTTCGTTCCCAACCTCCTATAATGTACGCATTTCCATCGTTCCGACTCGGATCAATCCGCGCAGGTCAAAATCCGATCCGGTCTGATCCGAAAGTAGCAAGATCCGATCCGATCCGACGGATTGCGAACCCTGGCTGGCCCTCATCGTGATGCTCCTCCAGGCGCTGAACATTTTTGTTCGCAAGGCGCGTCAAGTACACTTTCCTTTGTGACCTTCATTTTTGGAATTGATCGCCTTATTCAAGTTGGCATTGCAGCCGTCGAATTTGGCGTGCTGTCAATGCCGTCGGGGCTCGGGACATGTGCGTTATGAGCGCCCTGGCGCTGTGTTCCTTCGTTGGGCAGCTGTGCACCATCCTGGCGCTCAAATACGAAGAAACAGGAACCGTCAACCTGCTAAGGACCTCTGACGTCATTTTCTCCTTCGTATTTCAGTCGATGACTCAGAGCCAGGGCATAATAACCTGAATAAGTCTGGCCAATGGAGATCCGCGGCGCTTAATGTGAAGATAGTGAAGAAAATGGTCGGAGTTCCAATTTGATTTACCAGTCGATCAATTCGCCGCATCGCTTGTACCAATATGGCTTAGTTCCTCGGATTTTTGAGCCGTAGAACATGTTATTCTTGGTCAGGTGTAAATTAGTCTCCAGTCGGCACTTGAGGTCTTCAACAGTTATTCCAGTCTTTCTAACGAATACTGTGCCTTGATTAAGCGATGTCCATCTCAACGTCGAATTTGCAAGAGTCACAACCGCTATTGATATTCTAGTTGTACAAAGACCAATAAGGGCAAAAAGTTGCATAATTTCGCACTGCTTTATTGGATAGAGGCTCATTCTCATATGTATGCCTACTAGATATAAGACCAAGCTTGAATAATAAAAATGTCTTAAAAAATGAAACTTATTCCATCGCGAACGGTGCTTTCTTGTCAGTCCTCAAAAAGTAGGATCCAGGTTGAGCCCTGCGAGTTGTATATAAATTAATTTGAATTCATTTAATGCAAAAAAGTAATTGTCCACTTACGATGTAGAACAATGTTCACCCATGAGTGCCGTCTCCGTGCATTCACATTTCCCTGAATCAAATTCTTCCCAATCCACACAACGACAAGCAACAAATCTTGGGCTTGGTTCCGCAATGGATTCATGATTGAGTTCATGTGCTCTAAAATGACTGCAAGTTCCGGTCAGATCCAGTGCACATCCAGGTTGTACTTTTCCTCCATTTGGATAGAAATCCACGTGGCCCCGTGTTTGGACCATTCCGAGCGTGCCACCAGCCGTGTGTGTCACATCCACAAAATCCGCGTCTGTTGGGTCAATTCGGTCCGCATCGTCCGCATTTATGAATAGTGGCATTGCAGGGTCGTACGCAGAGATGCGTGGCGCTTTGAGTCCCGTGAGGGCTGTGAAGGTACTGCCGGTCACGCCTGCCACGTGTGCTCCAAGACTGATTCCTTGAATATGAAGCGTGGAAATGTCCAGGTAACCTTCTCGCAGTAAGAATGCGAGCAGTCGTCCGGACTTCTCACCGACGATTTTTGTGTTCGCGGCAGCGAGGTTGTAGAGCGGCGGTGCTGCGAGCTTCTTCCAGTCTACGACGATGAGGTTCATGTCTTGACCCCACGAGAGGTACGCCTCGCGGGTTTTCGAAGGGTAGCCGGTCCCGGGTCCGGAAGAAAAACCGTGGGCAAGAGTTTTGACTGGAGCGCCCTTGATGAAGGACGATCGCTGAAGGGATTCGAGATCGTCGACGATCAGTTCTTGGCCTTCCTCTGGATTGTTACTGAAATATGTAAAAATGTGAATTCTACGTGTGTACAAAAGGACCGCATTTGTATTTAGAGATGCCTCGAATTTTAAAATTTGCGCGTTTAATTGTAATTTACCGCACCAAAAATACAATGAAAATGCCCGTTGAAACTTGCGACCTGTTTCCAATTCAACTGCCATGTTAATTTTACGTTTGCGACCAAATTCAACTTTCTTTGAGCAGTTTCATTTGATTTATGTGGCAAAATTCACTTAAAATGCTATGGTATTAAATGCTAACGATAGTTCATAGAAAATGATGATGGATACGCTCAATATAAAACTCACGGTGTAAAAAGAAGGAAGTGAACGTTGTCCGGATTGCCTGCCTGCACACCAAGCCCAAGCAGACTCTCGGTATTGATAAACACAGGGATCATCGCTCCATCCTCTGAGTCGGGATTGCGCCACCATGTAATTTTATTGTACGGTAAACTTGCGCCGGAACTGAAGGTGACAAGCGCCAAGAACAGGTTCACGTAAAATACTAATTTAATCATCGTAACTGGAATTAATTCCTGTTATTATTCAGCCTGGCAGATACCGATTGACATAATGCGAATTGTAGTCGTATTTAAGTACCATAAATTCGGAAGGCATGAGCCTAATCAGTAAGTAATAATTAATTATTCATGCGAGACTCGAATCGTTGAGTCGCCTTTGTCACATTGCGAAACAAACACTTACGAGGGATTTACCCGTGAGAGCCTGAAGGCTTATCATTGGCGTTGACAGTGTTACACCGATCCATGAATTACTGGAAAAGATATTTGACACGGCGACTGGCGCTTGATTATCACATTGCATGCTCCGCTACACTGAATTGGGTAAAATCCAAATTGAAGGGAATTCTAATTGCTGTGACTCGTAACTTGATAACTCGTAATTTCCTACAACATGTTCTTAGTCCATTGATTTACGTTGGGGCTGTGTGTGATCGCCAACATGTTGCGTTTCTAACAATAGAAATTATCTTTACACGAGTACAAAGAACGCCATGAACCCTGACGCTTGGATCAATCAAGTGAATCCTGTGGACAACTCGACGTGTAATCTCAAATCTACTGAGCACAAGTGTACGATTGTGTTTATCAGTTTCACTATACAAAGCAATTGCGCACAATTCAGAGCTTAGCACAGGGCCACAAATGACAACTTGTGACTGACATTGTGACATACACATTCCTAACTTTCACATGCAAGTTAACGCAAGGCAATGACATATACATTGACTTTGTCCATTCAAGTACTTCACCATCGACCACATCCCAATCCAGAGAGACCGTGTGTTGTGAATCACATGATCAACCATCAAGGGTTGAACTCAGGAAAGTTGAGACTTGATCCAATACGACATACGAATGCCGAACGATCATAGTTCGAATGAAGCTATATCATCGGTACGATACATAAATTGATGGATTTTATTACAGGACGAGTTGGAGCAGAATATTAGCAATTTTCTTGATACTTCTTGCCGGTACAAGGAAATCCGTAGCCTGGCGAAAGCGGCCAAGCGGTATTTGGTTAAAGCAAACACAGTTTGAAGAATCGGGTAAGGTGCAAAGTGAGCCTACGTACATGTTGGGAAAGCTTTGGATTTCATGGGACACGCTCGGGCTCATTGGCGCTTGTCACAGGAAATCTGGACTCAGAAAGGATTATGAAATGTGAGTCTTGAAATTTTCACAAGCATTCAGGCTTGATGTTGGGCATTTCTAATGCGTAATTGTCTTCTCACACCCAGGAAGTGTAGCTGAGTTCACCCCGCAAGTGCAAGGAGCGAAGAACTTTCATTGCCTGGAGGAATGCTTAAATTTAACCACACCACATACCTCGGACAAGAAATGCCACAGTCCATTCGTGCATTTTGTTGTGGCCGTGAAATCACAAAGAAAGGGAGCGTAACTTTTTTTTCCAGTTAATTTATCAAGTTCGGGTTACTGAAATCTTATACATTTTGTTAAATTACTACATGATTAGTGCGACCATTAACTTTTTTGTCTACAATCATGTGCACTCCAACTTTATACGAGATTCCACTTGTAAGTCTCAATGAATCGCAATTAGTGTAATATCAATGCACGTCATACTTCTATTAATAATTTCTGCCCCCTTGTGCAATTTTTGTCAAATATTTTATTTATGTTGAAATAACAAAAAGAGACACTTTCCACTTATCGTCTTTTGATCATTTTTACATTTCATTTCAGATTCGTGACATGATTCTAGAATACGTGGGTTCGAATTACGCACAAACACTTCGTTTGGTGACGAAGGACTGGAATAGAAAGGCAGCCGAGCTTCTCTCGGAAAACGAGTCGATTTTGCGTGTCAATGTAGAGAATGTGGACGAGTTCTTGTCATCAAGCCTCCTGCCAGCGCCGATGCTAGCTGACTCAAAAAGAGTGGTCAAGATCTGGGTTGACTTTGGACAAGCACCGACCCGCTCCCAGTTGGAGCACCTCATCCAGCACTCCTCGCCCTTCTGTGCTAAGAAACCAATCCTGACCGTGAACAAGCTGACACTCCGCGGAACGGCTTTCGAGTTGACGTCAGACGACTGGCTGAACTTTGAGACGTGAACAGGTGATAAAGTTCTTATCTTATCAAGACCGTTCCCGACTCAGGACTATCGTTATTCAAAAGCGTTATCAAGGCATTGCTATGCAATGGAAGGGAACCGCGCTGAGAAGTACCATCTCCTGTCACCTCTCCAAAATCCGGGAAATTTCTATCACCGATATCCCCGAAACGGTTATATATTTCGAAAAAATTTCAGAAGTAAAAATACCTTAGAATTGTCTAAAAATTCATATACCGCTAAAAAATCAAGCAAAAATATTGATGAACTGGTGACTTAACCGGCGACCTGAAGAGAACAATGTAACGACTGACGACTGTAACAAAGTACACACGAGGGTCAGGTCTATACGAACTTGGTTTAAATCATAACAAAACAATTTTATCATCAAATGACTTAAATTTTAATCATTTTAAGCAGTTTTTACAAATCGTATTTTATAAAGTTCTGTTTTAAATTCACATTTTTATTTATTACATCGTAAAGTTTTATTCGGAAAGAAGCACTAGTGCAGTGAAGTGTAAAGTGGCACTAGTAACCAAAAGCCAGAAGGGTGGAAATGTGCTCATCTATCAAGGCTACTCGTACCATCTCAACGCCAATCTCACTGATAAGAAGTACTGGCTCTGCTCCGACAATCAAAAATATAACTGCAACGGTCGCATTGTCACTCCGTCTGAAGTACCAGCAGTTGGTCAGTCCATCGAAGTGATTAAGGAGTTCAACAACCACACCCATACGCCTGATGCGGCTTTAATAGAGGTAAAGCAAATTGGCAACAAACTTAAGGCCATCGCTGCAATCTCATCAAATTCCACATCATCAATCGTGGCCACCGCAATTCAGGGAGCATCTGCAGCTTGCCTTGGTACGGCACGCATGCCAGAACTCTTACTTTTTATTGTCACTTATCTCGTCCTCCATGCTCTATAGGAAAGCTACCACTGCTGAATTCTCTCAAGTGTAATGTGCAAAATGTGAGACATGTCAAGTACCAAGGGAACCTGAGATCGGCAACCTCAAGATCGGATTTGGTACTTCCTGATGCGTTTGTGACTCTTGAAAATGGAGAAAATTTTTTGTTATTTGACTCTGGTAACAATATGCAACGCATAATCATCACTTTGGCACAGCACAAGGCTTAGATATTCTGGGACAAGCAGAACATTGGTTTTGTGATGGTACGTTCAAAGCAAGTCCCGCATTGTTTCATCAACTCGTCATCGTTCAAGGCCAATTTCGTGATTCGATTCTTCCGTTACTGTGTTATGCCAAATCGTACACAATCGTCCTACAACCGAATTTGGCCCCAGCAACAATAATGTCCGATTTTGAACGTGCACCAATCAACGCATTCAATGATTCATATCCAGCAGCTCAACAACGCGGATGTTTCTTCCACTTCTGTGTGGAAGCACATTCAGCAGGATTCAGTGTTACTGCATGAGTACCGCGAGAAAACAGATTTCGCGTTGCAAATGAAGATGCTGGCTGCGCTTGCTTTTCTTCTACCGGAAAAAGTGCCAACGTCATACGATAAGTTGGTTGGAAGCAGCTTTTTCGAAGAAAATGAAGAAATACTACGACAATTTCTCAACTACTTCGAAAGCACCTGGATTAGTTCATTCAACATAAGACGGGAAAGGCAACCACCAATGTTTGATGTCGCACTTTGGAATTGTCGGCAATCCGTCCTGGATGGTTTGGGAAAGACCAACAACGCTTGCGAAGGCTTTAACCGAGCCATCAACTCGATGCTCGGCGCAGCTCATCCCATCTTCAAGTTACTGGATTGCCTGAAGAAACAGCAAGAACTGACCAGGGCGAAGATAGAGAGAATTGTCGGCGAAGGTGCTGTAGATGTGGGTCGGGACAAGTACAAGGAGAGTGCCGATCGTCTAAAGAAAATTGTTGAAGAGTACGAGTACAAAGATGAGACTCTGCTGGATCACTTGCGTGGAGTAGCCCACAATTTTGATTACAGCATTAATTTAATCCATGTCCCCTACCTGTACACGTGTAAATGTAGTCCACATTTTCTGTACATAGTACTGATGAAGTATTTTACACTGATAGTGGGTGTTGGGAGCATTTCCGTGTACATTTTTCCATCCTTATTTCCTTCCCATCCCGGGTCCAAAATAGAGACTTACCCTTTAGTGGACCTGCACTGCAGTTGCAAAAATAATTGCAAATGCAGACGGACTCTATTCGTTTATGGATATTTTCGCATTATGGATTCTTTCGGTTAGGTATATTTTCGTATTATGGATTCTTTCGGTTATGTGTATTTTCGTATTATGGATTCTTCCGTTTAGGGATATATTCTTATGGATTCCTTCAACTATGGCTTTGTTCGTATGGATATATTCGTGTTACGCGGTGACTGTCAGTTACTGCTCACTATAGACTCCGGTAGAGCGATCATAGTCCAATTCCCCTCCCCCCCCCCCGAGATTCTGCGTATATCGTGACAAAATTGGTCATTTCGAAGTTGAAAAAGTGGAAATAAATGTGAGGGCGCTTCCCGAACTGGATTTTATGCACGATTCTGGTGTAATTTCCTTAGTCTGGCTGATCACTTTCACATTCTTCGATTATCTAATCAGAATCACGTGTCGGAAGTGCAAAAATGCAAACCCGATACCAAATTGCAAACCGCAGCGGGTCAAGCGAATTCAAAATTGCGAAATTAATTTGCATTCGCATTCTGCACTTCGCGGAGTGACAAACTGTAAATTTGCCAGTGACTCGTATATCTTGCGGTTTGTTTGTACACAAAATGCGCTTCCGTGGCTTCCTTTTTCTCGCAGTTGTTGGGCTTCAATCATCTGCGTGGGGCTCTGGAGCCGGCGGAGGAATCCCTCACCTACCCGCACAGCGGTTTGGCACTATGGGCCTCTAAGCCGTTGGATAAGTCACCCTTGGCCTGCACCAAGACACGCCCCCGTACAGATATCGACAGCCGAACCACGTGAATCCGGCGGGCACGGTGGCGTACGGAGGTGGCAACGCCTTCAGGAACTTGAGCAACCTCCCCCAAGGGCCAACACGGCAGCTTGAGTCTTCTTGAGGAGGTTCGAGCTCCCTGCGGCCGTTCTGGGTCCTGAGTGATTTCGCGTAACCTGGAGCCGAACACGTGTAGAGCTTTTGCTCGCCGGGGTTTTTGATGTATTGGATCAAACTCGCCTTGCAGGAAAGAGTCTTCTCACACTTCTCGCACTCGTGACTCGGCTTGTTGCTTCTGTCCTTACCATCGTCAAGTGAAAATGTCACAATAAAATAAATGCAAGAGACAGCTTTAAAAGAGGGGAGTTGTAAAAAAATAAATTGACTTTCAGATTGAATGTTTCTTCCTTTCAAACGGCCCGAATTGAGTCTTTGTTATGCATTCGACAAATTTTTGTCTTCGTAATCCTCATTTTGTGAATGTGGCTTTAAATTGCTAGAACTGGGCCTAAATTAGTCACTTGTGCACGACACATTTCAGATTGACTGAGGTTGATGCTTCCATTATAATAATCTAGCCCACTCTGTTAGATTTACAACTCATTGCACCACAGTATAAATACACAAAATTAAATTATGATTTGTCATTTGATTGTCGAATAAATACTACTATCAGTGTGAAAAATTGCAACTACTTGTATTCAGTTCAAATGCACGCAGATGTTGACTTCCCTGACTTTACTCGCACTGATAAGATAAGCTATGGCACAACAAACTCAGCAGGATGACAATGTCCTGCTCACAATTCAACCAAATGTACAAGTCCTGAACCAAGTCACGAACACACGTCCAAGCATGGAGCTCCTTCTCACCGTTGGGGCGACCGCCATCGGCCTACTCCTGTTGGCGGTCCTTCTGTTCACATGTACATGGTGCAGTTGCCCCAATTCAGAGAGCCAGAGCCATCCGGACTTAGAAGACGTGTACGCGTATGAAGAAGCACCAGCTCATCCTCGCAACGTTTACGAAATCCGTCCGCGTTCCCGCTCATTTAGACCGATCCGACAAAGCCTGCCGCAGACCCACGTCTTTCATGAGTCTGAGCCGCCATCACGTCAAAACTCCGCCATTCGTCAGACTCGACTGCGCGCACTCCCTCGACCTTACTCGGTGCCAGCACCCAAAACACACTTCAAGGACGCCAAACAAGAAGCCTACGAGACTCGGAAGCGAGAGATTGAAGCTCTGGTCCGTGCCGAGCAGGACGACCTGTTGCATGAGTTGGTGCTGAGTAATGGGCAAGCGCCTTCACCACTCGCACAAGGCAAGTATGGACTCCTCATCGCTGCCGATGCCACTCCGAAGCAAGCAGGAGGGTACTGTGTTGACCTCTGCCATAAGACCAGCGCCTACTACTCCCTGCCCTTGACCCAACTCCCTTGGTCTATGGCGCCTACGGAGATCGACAACCTTGCCGGTGATGCGGATGAGTTTGAGATGAAGAATCTGCTCTTTGCAATTCTACTGTGGCTGCCAGACATACGGAAATTCACAAAGAGACCAAAAGCAAAACGGAAAGGAGCGAAGCGCGTTCTTGTATGCACAGACAACTTCGCATGTCGCAAGCCGGACAACGAGTACGGCCAGCGTGTCACGGCCTTCTTGACCCACTTGAGGCAGTGCGAGGGCGTGCTGATAGATTCGAGAGTGTTTGGCACCAATGAGCCCAATCTTCGGAAGCATGCGGCGTTCTTGAAACCTGCGGATGATTTGTCGAGGAATTGTACGACCGAAGCGAAGCGGTTCCTGACGCAGTTGTATGGGATTCCAGTAGACAGAATTGCTCCAATTGAGGTACATTTCATTTCCACTGAATGTTAATCATGGGCCTAATGATAAGTTATTGCAGGTGCGAGCTAATGTGATCCACCATCGTCTGACGGAGGAATGTGGATCATGCGGGTTTCAGATCGAACACTCACCGTCACTCAAGAGCTTTCGCTTTGATTATGAGTCACCTGACTCAGAATGAACTGTTTGAGCATAAGGACTTTACAAGATATCAAATCAAATTCTACATATTTATTGATCGAGTATTCAACAATTTGTATTTTTATCCAATTACACTTACAATTGCAATTAATTAAAACGACTACTTTACTTGTACAAAGTTCCGAATCGGTCTCTTCCCAGGCGGCAGATGCAGGATTTGATTGCTTAGTAAAATTGGAATTGCTGACGAATTCTCACTCTAAATCGACGTCAAGAAGAGTTGCAGTTCACTTTAATCTTTTTAGCTTTTGCATTTTCAATTCGTGATTCATCTTGCATCAGCAATTGGCAGCTAGTCTTTCGTTCGTTGTCTAAAATTTTCATTCATTTTCTGCACTCACAAAAGAGTCAAGTCAATTTTTTGTCTCTTTAATTTTATTGTAAAACTGTTGATTCTTGAAGCGAAAATAAAGTGAGAAGTAAATCATTTTCGAGTTCCTGAGTCAAAGTTATTCGTCGGTGGATACTCAGGCAGCATTCATCGAAAATCGAACCTCCAGTCATTTCCTACAAAGTGAAGAGCGCCGAGACGGGTAGTATTGGAGGAGCCTTCAACACTCACCAATGTTACTGAGTTACTGCATTGCAATGTAATACAAACTGTAACTGGTCAACATTCATTGCATAATAACCATAATGATGATGATGGACAGCGAGCATCCTGCATCCAGAATTCAATTGGCTTCGACCTTGGAAAGATTATAGAATCATTCACTGTGACTGTGACTGCCACACAGTCTCTTCACTCGCTGTCGCTGAGTGACTGTGACGTGACTACCTGTTGCCTGTCAAAATGTGGCTCCTTTACGCGCTGATAGTGCTTCTGGCCATCTTTCTGGTCATTCGTCGCTACATTTATGGCAACGACGATTACTGGCCAAGCCGCGGCGTGCCTTACGTCCAAGGAGGTGAAGTCGCTTCATTTTGGGACCGAGCCCTTATCCGCATCCCGTTTCACGAGATGGACTACAGAATGTACAACGCACTGAAGTCAAAAGGCTGCGGGGCCGGTGCTGCTGCTGCGGCTCCATTTGGCGGATTCATGGAGCTTCGCAACCCCCACGCATTCATCATTGATCCGGATTTGATTAAGAACGTCCTGGTCAAGGACTTTGACAACTTTACAAACAGACGCGCGTTTGGACCCCGTGAGGACCCGACCCTCTTCGGTAAGATGCTGATCAATATGGAGAGCCGGGAATGGAAAGATACGCGGAGTGCCATGAGCCCCACGTTCACTACGGGCAAGATCAGGCGAATGCACGCAATCTTTACCGAATCCAGCGCTCGAATAGTGAACTTCATACGGCAAGAAATTGGGATCGCAGGTGCAGGGGCTGAACTGGATCTCCAAGACGCGTGCTCACGTTTTACAATGGACGTGGTCGCCTCCAGCGCGTTTGGAATTGACTCCAACGTGTTCGAAGACAAAAACGCCCTGTTCTCGCGAATGGGCAAACGGTTTCTGGATCAGTTCAAGGGATCAGGGATTTTCAGGATGTTTGTGGGCATATTTCTTCCGGCGCTGTTCAGCCGACTGGGTCTCAGCATGTTCGAACCGACCACGTTCAAGTTCTTTTCGGAGATGACCAAGCGAACCATGGAGCACCGCAAGCGGACTGGGGAGCGACGCCAGGATTTCCTACAGCTGCTGTTGGACGCTCGCGATGGCCAACTTACAGCGGAGGACGATGATGAGGCCATGCTTGGGGTTAAAGGAAAAGTGTCAGCAGTGGAATGGACCGACGACTTGATTCTGGCCCAGTCGTTGCTATTCTTCCTTGCGGGATTCGATACGACAGGTATGAGAGGTGACAGGCAAAGCACCGGCAAGTATTTCCCATTAGCATCGTCCGAATGATCTCTCTTTCTGTGACAGAATCTCTTCTGATGTTCGCCCTATACGAACTGGCCCTAAACCCAGAGATCCAGGAGCGACTTGCCTCAGAACTGGAGGAGATTGGTCAATCCGGGCTGACATTTGACGCCGTCAACCATCACGAGTACCTGGACATGGTCATTTCTGAAACACTCCGCAAGCACCCGCCGGGAGGACGACCGGAGAGGAAATGCGCACGAGAGTACCAAGTACCTGGTACGAGCCACCGCCTTCCTGCCGGCCAAATCATCGGTGTTCCCATCTACGCAATACACCATGACCCGGAGTACTACCCGGAGCCCCAGCGATTCGACCCTGAGAGATTCACTTCCGAAAATAAAAAGAAGCGGAATCCGTACACGTACATGCCGTTCAGTCTTGGTCCGCGCATGTGCATCGCTCAGCGATTTGCGATCATGGAGGGCAAGACCGCCATCGCGCACTTGGTCCGCAATTTCCGGATTGAGCCGTGCAGCAAGACAACCATTCCGATGGAGTACGCCATTTCGCCGGTCATGAAGCCAAAACATGGAATGTGGCTCAAATTGTCGTTAAGAAAGAATTAAAAGCTACATACTGTGCATACTTATGAATGAAAAATTTTGGTTGTTTTACTCATACACTCTACATGCATATATCTCGTTACAAGGAACATTCTTCTAATTGCGTCTAGCTGATAAGCTGCTATCGATTTGATGACGCGTGTATGAGGACGGAGTTGCTGGCGGTTGACGGAGATAAGCTGAGCTTAGCTCAGCTCAGACTGAAGTAATAAACACAGAGTTCGCTTGTTGTACAGCCTACAGTGTGGTCCTCTTCGTTCTTAATTAAAATTACATACAATGGGGTCATTTCCGATTGCCAATTTCGCATATGGATCATCGCAAAGGTGTGCAGTGTGCGGCACACCGAGTCACAAAATTGCTGGTCAACTTGCTGGGAAATCAAGTAAATTGGAAGTGATTAACAATTAAAAAGTTAATTGGAAATCATTTGCTTGTAACTGCATAAACTCGGTTCGAACGGCTCATTTGCTGCAAACTGCTTTCGGTTTTCACATGGTTTGTTTACCTTCGCTGTGTCTTAATGCACCTGGCAGTTACAATCATATTCTTTGCGTTTTGGATGCTTTTAATTATGCTTTAACTCGTGTGTCAGCATGTACAATAGAAACTCATAGATAAAATACTCATGTGTCATGTGTTGCATGCATCAAAGGAGTTAATACACCTCATATGAGTCGAAGTCGAAATTATGACTCAAGTCAACAGAATTTGCAAACATGCACAAGTACGTAGAACGAGAAGCGACGAAAGAAATACATTGATTTCATCAAGTGTATGTGTATTGAGATTGAATGCGCAGATGTTGCATTCAACGTGACTCATTAATACGTATTAACGAATGAATCACTTCTACTTGCGAGCACAACGAATTATTCATACTCGTATTCTTATTACTTTGCAACTTTCCTACTATGTCATTTTAGCATCTCGTCATTTCATACTCGCTGCTGGCACTAAAGCGATTCTCGACTCAGCGTCAGTTTGCAAAATAGTGCAGAAGAAAAGAGAAGCGCTCGCGTTCCTGTGTTGATTTTTGACAAATTGACTCAAAAAGAAATGACGGACACAACCTTGCCCGCGAGTGCACTTCCACACCTCACGACATTCTCCGTCGCCAATGTCAGTTTGGAACGCGTCAACCGCAAGCGGCATCTGTCCGTCGCTTCCGGCAGCCCATTGGTAAGCACTCTCCACGCATACCAGCATGCTGGTGCTGGGAAGTTCATCCAAGGCACCCAGTTTCCCCAGGACACTTCTCTACCATCTGAAAACGGGTTCGTGTACGCGGTCACTGAGGCTTACAACCACCATCATCACTTGATCATGCGACCAGATGACGTTTGGCTGGCCATCATGACCCAATTCTCTTTTTACATCAACAAGGAAGCGGAGAAATATCGAAACCACTTTGTAAACTTTGATGGCAAGAAGGAGTTGACCGTTTATGCTCCGGGCACGCTGTTCACAGCTTCATACGAGACTTTGGTGAATTTAATGGAAGCAGAAATACACAAGAATCTCGTGGACGGAGCTGTTCGTGCTTGGATCATACCCAACTTTTCCACAACTACGCCTGGTGATCGTGTAGTGGCAGGCGTCGTGTTTATGGCTGCCATGAAAAAGTACTTTGACTACAAATTCTACCTTTGTTGTGGAATTCCCACGGTTACGTTGGATGGAACTGTCGAAGATTGGGCAGAGATACGGCGGCGAATGGAGAAACTGGACGAATACGGACTGCAGGAGTGGACGGGGCTCCTACGGCCGATCCTGGACCAATTTGTGAGGGCGAAGCGTGGAAAGGTGGATCTTGACTTTTGGAATCGTGTGTGCCACTATTCTGGAGGTGGATCAGGCCCAAGTTATTTAAGCGGATGGATCACGGCATTCTGTTATTTCGACGCTGAAGGAAACAATCCTGGGAAAACCTGGTCTGGAGGGGAATGGCAACGAATTGATACGAATGACATTCCACCTGGAATTGTGGAAGTTGATGTGCTGGTGGATGACAACGGTAAAGAATACAAAACGGTCATGTTGGCTGGACACATGGCGCAGGAAGTTGCTCAAGATCAAGTTTCAATCGCACCAAAAGCCGGGTGGGCCATTTGCTTGAAGAAATCACAAAATTGAGACCCAGACTGGCTATCAGAATGTTTGAGTACCAGTAAATTGTATTGTAGTAGAATTTACTTGACTTTTCTTCCAATTTTTGTTTATAACAACTTGAGCAATCGGTTAATTGAATAAAACCAATTTGGATTAAAGTATTTCTGATCGACTCCTTCGCTCGGCTCATGGATGCCCTGCTCCCTGTCGAGCTGTCCCCAAAACTCTGCTTCCGTTGATATTTGTCGAATGTTATGATCGGCTCTCCTGGCCGTCCGAAGACGGTCGCCACGAATTTGCTGGATGGACACGGTTGTGTTGGATGGATTGGTCGGCTAGACGTGAACGTCGCGGTCCCGCTCGAAGACCGTCTCACCAGCACACCAATTAGAGCAAGTAATTAAAAGTTAAGTTCAAGTTCTCCTTACAATGTTCAGTGAATGATCTGTCAATTTATTTTTAAACGACTGGATTGAAACATGTTTGTCGATAGTACAATTATTCCATTCCAATGCACCGAAGTACGAGATGCATTTCGCGATATTTGCGGGAAGATTTTCGTTACAACCTGTGCCGTGAACACACACCTAAGGTTTACTCGAGCTACACTCCGTTAAGTGCAAGGACTGTGTTATCACCACAACGACCACAACGACCACAATTCCCTGCGTTATCACGATTAGTCTGCACGTGCCGCCCCACGAAAGGAGTTAACAAATTCAAAATGTGTGTCAATAAAATTATGTACTTTACGATTTGATTTGTTCGACTTGCTAATTCGTACGAGTACATTGCTGATGCTCTTGTATCCTTGGCCTTATCAAAGTCCTAGTCGGTGTTGTGGTTGCTTCGAGTGCCCTAACTGCATGTTAGCATAGTATTCAGTGCACAACATCAAGAGCCTTTTCGTGCTGTTGAGCACTGAATCCTGCTGAAATATTGAAGGGGTTCTCAAAATAAACTCCACCTCGCGGGCACAGCAATATGAAGGCAGAAGACTCATGACTTTCGAAACTTCACAGTTGCACGTTTGCATACCTTTCGACGTCTGCACTCCTCGAACACAACTCCACAAACTTCGGAGATGGCCAGCAAACAAATTGCGCAGTACAAATTCGTGTCCGTTAAACTGGCCCGGCTCCGTATAAGTGAATTCCAGTGCACGGACTGCGCCAAGTATTTCTGCAGCGTCGAGAAACTCGCCGAACACGCAAATCAACCCGACCACTGCCAAGCAAGAAGCGCAGCAGGTCCAGCCAGCAGCAGATGCACAGGGTTCCATTGCTCCTTGTGTTCTCAGTCCTTTTCTGGGAGAAATGACTTCAACCGCCACAAAAAGGATGCCCACACGACATGCAAAGTCTGTGACCGCCGTTTTGCTTACATGTCGGCGCTGATTTCGCATGTGAAGAAGGTACACTCTGGAGACAAGTTCAAGACTCACGTTTGCCCAACTTGCCAGAAGGGTTTTCACACACAATCCAAACTGGAACGACACGTTCGTGTTCACACGGGAGAGAAGCCCTTCGCCTGCACACTTTGTCAGGCGACATTTCCACAACGGGAAAATCTCCAAAATCACGTGCGGAGGCACACCGGAGAGAAACCGCACAAGTGCCCCATCTGCGGAAGGCGTTTCGGGGTGAGGGCGACCCTGACCTGCCACTCAGTTCTCCACAGCGAGCGGAAATCTTACTCGTGCCCAGTCTGTGCTGCTGTTTTGAGTTCGAAGCCATCCTTCCAAAAACATTTCAGACGCCACCGGCTCGAGGGTCGGAAGTTTGAATGCACTTTCTGCAAGAAGCTCTTCTTCACCAGCACAGAAATGTACATGCATATTCGGAGCCACCTAGGCGAGAAACCGTTCAAGTGTTCTCAATGCCCCCTCGAATACTTCAAGAAGGCCGATCTCACCACACATCTTTGTCGTCACGCTGGAATTAAGCCACACGGGTGCGACGTGTGTGGAAAGCATTTCGTGGATGCAGGTGTTCGGAATAAGCATCTTAAGGTTCACTCGGGCAACACACCGTTCAAGTGCAAGGAATGTGGGGTAGGATTTCGTAACAAGCGAGCCCTTGGGCGACACGACAATTTCGCCTGCTCCTGGCGAAGGAGGCACACAAAAGCAAGTGTATCTGAATTGACTTGACTAACCATCATTAAGCTTGAATGAATTGTAAGGAGACCGTTCAAGTAAGTGCCCGCACTACCTCGTCACATTCAGCCAGATGGGCAGTCTCAACACCCATCGTCAGGGTCACGCTGAAATCAAGCAGCACACGTGCGATGTTTGTGGAAAGCATTCTTGACCTCAATAGACCAACTTAACTTGAAGTGAAGGTGCGCTAGAAGAAAGGAAGGCGGCTTAATGTGACGGTCCGCCAGTGACTCACATCAAGAGTAAACAGGATCAATCGGGGCTTAATAAATTGTAAATTTGTTCTTACTAACAATAAGTTGAACACTTGTATTCTTTGATTGAATCCGTTGACAACCGGTTACATTAATGCATTCTCATTACATATCACACGCTTGGTCGCTCTTTTTGAGATGGAAATTCTGTTGCATTGCGAGTTGCCCTCTGCCGAGCTTTCCGAGGTGCATTGCCACCAAGTGTAAGTCATGTGGCACGAAGGCAACAAATCCAACGCGCACTTTTCTCTCTTTCCATCCCTTTCTCCATTGCGAATTGTGAGCCGACGCGACACGAGAATTTTCAAATTTAAAAAAAGGCAACATAAATTTCTAAATTAGTAATTCGGACGGTTGTGGTGACTTCGACGACGGGTGACGGTTGTTGTAACAATTTGGAAATTCTATAAGAAAAGCCTAGAAAATTTTTAAAATTTGGCGTTTGTCCAAGATTTTTCGAAAAAATGCTTTTAGTGCTTTAATTACCGACAAAATGCTTTAGTGCTAGTAATGATTTTGCTTCTCTTTATTGCTCATAAATTAAAATAAATTTCCTCAGCTACAACACTGATTATGCAAAAAATATCAGATTCTCTTCATCGTTGTCTCCAATGCCATTTCCATTCATTTCCCATCGCTTTACACACTCCTGTAGCATTTCTTTGGTTTCCACCGTACTCGGATGGAATTCACCCAACAAACTCGTCCTCAATTCCAAAACATGCTCAACTCTTTCCTGCACGTCCCCAGTATTTGTATGTCCAAATTCCAAGTGTGCACGTGCAATATTATGCTGCAATATGAGACTGTATGGGTGTCGCTTTGTCCAGGCCTTTTCGCACATCGTGAGCGCGCCCGTGAGGAGGTCCAGAGCGTTCTTGTGCCTTTCGAGCCGAAGGAACACGAGTGATTTGTTGTGGACGTGTTGAAAGTATTCTGGGTGATTTTGGCACCGTGGTAACAGCTCATTGAATGCTCTCAAGGCTTCCTCGTAATTTCCATCGAGTTGGCACAAAATGTGTGCCAGCCACAATTTGCACCCATTTCGCTCCATCTCAAGCACGCCCGGAATATCACCCGGCGTGTCCTCGACAAATTCCAAAGCCTCTTCAAGAGTCCTCCGCGCGTCATTGAGTCGCCCCCGTAGAATAAGAAGAACTCCCTTGGCTCGTGCAACCGATAATTCAAAATGGCGGCCACATTCCTCAATCAGGGACATGTCATTCAGGATGGATAATGCAAGGTCGTACTTGCCTAATGCTTGCAGTGTCTGCACAATGTCAAATTCCAACTTGCACGTTTCTGTTCTCGGGAAACTTCCAGAAATTGAATCGAGCAGGTTTTGGCGGATGTGCAAGGCTGTGACGTAATCCGCCTTGTCGTAAAGGCTGTCAGCTTCCTTCTTTCTGGCCTCAAACTCAGGCCGGGTGATGCCTTGTCGCATGGGGAGAGGTTTGGCGATGTCATCACTGAATGGCGTCCAAGGGTCATTGGCTTTGGCGCTGCCACTGTAACTGGCACTGGCGCCAGCAGCATTGGTCGCCATGCTCGTGCTTGTGATGTCCCTCATGAAGTCAACCAGACTGGGATGCTCCTTGTTGATCCGGTGTAGCAGCTGCCTGACCGTGTCCTCTGACTCTGCCAGTGGCCTCAAGGCGTATTCGTATGGGACCAGCCTGTACTGGACAAAGACGCCGATATGCTCTGGGTTCTCAGACATCCCAACACCGTCCTGTCCAACCACCTCGAAAGACACTGGCCTGCGGCAGCCGTACACTCCTGGCTTGCACCGTTTCCATGGAACCAAGTTGGAACCTCCCTCCACTCCACACTTGCTGTACAAGTCAGCCGTACTGCAACTCGTATTGTCTTCAAACCCAAGCGTGTAACCTTGCTTGGGGTAGGATGTCCCCCCGAAGACGCCCTCCAAAAAGAGCTGGTGCAGGTTTACCGAGGGAGAATTCAGGCGCTTGCCTCGCAGGTAGCGCAGAGCTCTCTTAGCCGCATCTTGTGCCAAGTATTGCATGGCAACATGAGGCCCACTCATGTGGGCATGGGCCAGACGGACAAACTGCATCTCAAAACTCTGCATGACGTCATAAGCAACCTGGACCAACACCTGTCGCAATCTTGCAGGGTCTGTGCAAATGAGTTGCGCATACTCCTCAACTTTTTTCTGTAATTGTTTTTCTTGAATAAATTCGGCAGCACTGCCAATTATTCCACCACCCGACAAAGCAGCACCGACAGCGCTCACTGTTGGACCTAGTGGGATGTCCACAAGGAGAGCAGCCCCGCCTGTTGCACTTGCACAAGCCAACGAGCCGAACGCAGAGTTGGCGCTCACCACGTGTGTTGGGATACTCACGCGTTCTTTGCTCCAGTTGCTCTCGCGAACATGCTGATAGTACTTAACCTTCGATTCAAAGCGTTGAACAAAGACTCGCACGTATTCGGTGCAGATGTCAATCGGTTCCCGAGGGGCAGCGCCGGCTGGGTCCAACAGCATCTCATAACCTTCATCTCGCTGCATGGTCGTCAATGGCTACGGAAAATTGAAAAATTAAGAGACGAACGAAAAAGCCATCAAATCTCAAAATTATACGAAAAAAAACTGCCGACATGGCAGGATTCAAAAGAATTCTATGAACCCCTGTGGAGAATTTTCCTCTGGTGAAACCACGATTTTTAGCCCCGGCGGCCCCACAGGAACACTTTTGGCCTTTGCGACATTTTTCACCAAAGGAAATTGCCATCATGACCCAAAAATCGTAATTCTTACCTTTTGCGATATTTAGTTTGATGAAATGCGAAATGATGGAAAGTTTCGTTGACTTTTTTAATTGGCTTTTCCACAAATCCACTGTTTCACTTGCTAAAATCCAGCTTTATTCCGAAACTTGCCGATTTCTTTCTGTAAGTGGTAATTACTATCACAATTTAATAATTTACTAAATTATCACTTAAAATTCTTTAATTTTTTTAAATAAAATTTAATTTTATTAATTAATCAACACGGCGGTTTACTAAAAGTGAAAGATGGTGTGGTCAGTGTTGAGATGAGATGAGCAATGGCTGTGCACACTGTGTCACCGCAAGAAGAAAATTCGCGAGAAGCGATGTGAATGTTCGGGATGATGCCATGATGTTACTGTTACGATGGTTTGATTACAATGCTAATCGAACCATACCAGTTCTGCATTCTTGAGCGTCCAATCATGCTGCATAGCACATTGTTATGAGCCAATAGTCAATTGCATTCCATCACTTGGTGTTGTCGATCACAATCTTACGCATGGCAAATCACATTCGTTAATTTATAAATAGAATTTATAATTTGTGATTCTCCTCACGATTAGTTCATTCAACCGCATGCAATGCTCAAAGCAGTCTTAGAGCTGATGGGAATTGCAATTCATGGTTTGGCTTGGTCAGTTGCAATTTTAACTTTTGGACTCTCGTGCAGGCCAATCAGGTCATCTCTCGTGCATTTCGGTCGGCGAAAGTGCCCAACGCTCTGGAGCCTTGTGGATGTTCGAGGACTGATGGTTTACAGCCCGATGGCCTCACTTTGGTTCCGTGGAAGAGAGGCTGGTCCTTGTGAAATTTTACGTGTGTTGACACGTTTACTCCAACCAACCTCCCCGCTACGTCGGTTGCTGCCACCGATGCTGCAGCTGTCAAACATCGGAAATACATTGACCTGGTCTAACGATACCTCTTTGTGCCGGTGGCTGTGGAGACGTCGGGGTGTGGCATCTAGAGTGACTTCGTTTTGTGAAGGTAGTCGGTCGTCGGGTGGCGGCCACAACTGGGTGAACCTCGAACGACAGGGTTTCTCCTTCAGCATCTCAGCGTGGTGGTGCAGCGGGGAAATGTCGCCTCCGTGTTGGGCACATTGCCCACTGATGCCGTTCTGGATGAACTCCAGGAGTTTTGAATGCGTCTCCCACTACTACTCATTGTTGTGCTTTTTTAATTTTCTAATTATACATTTTAAGTACTGGGGTAAATTCCTTTAGTGCATTTTACCATGTGTCTGAATATTCTTGTGCATTCCATCACTCTCGGTGTACTGTCAATCATATTCTTGACCATAGAAAAACCAAATTCGTCAATTTATAAACAGAATTTATAATTGGTGATTCTCATCACGATGAGCGCGCATAATCGTACAGTACAGCGGCTAGGCTTTGAACTGCTGGGCATTGAAGTTCATAATTGAGCTCGGTCAGATGCAATTTTAATTTTTTGTTGCTTTCGATTAAATTTTGCTCCACTCGGCTAGCACAAGTAATTAGATTACACAGCACCATTAGCACAAGGCACATTAGAATTGATTATTCCTCAGGGTTAAGTCTCACTCACACCGACAATTTATTCAACGAGCGAAGAAACAATTTTGTGTTGGCGTTTCGCATTCTTTCTTCGTCCCGAAAATGACAAAGTTTGGAGTCAAGCCCAATTTAAAATGCTGCAAATTATTTATTTATTTTATTAATTATTTAATTTACCAATATTCTTAAGGACGGTCTTCTAATCTTCACTCTGTACGTGTGCAGAGCAAGGCAGCAATCTGTGAACATTCTTAGTCACTAATACAAGGAGAAGAATTATGAGTCACACCGTCCTCATTCTATCAAAGTCATAAAACTTTAAAGCCAAAACCGACGATTCTTGCGCCTGTTTTGTTTGATGCACAGGAGCGCAGAGGCACATGCTGCCATCACGTTGCTTCTACTCCAGCCGGGCTTCGAATCCCTATCACGCTTCTTCCTCATGGCTTGTCATGCCATGCACAAATTCGTCAGACAAAGACTGCAGGCATTCGGCACTACGGGTGTCGGACTTGAACCGAAGGCTGGGCATTCAACAGCGGCAGTTTCAAACAGCAGACCGTGGAGGGACAGGCAGACTTCATTGACTTTTATTCACGCTCTTTTCGCCATAAGCTCAACAAGTATACGTTTTCACCATTCCGTGTCTCCGCTTCTGCCTGTATCGCCAGTTGCCAATCATCACCAAATGCCCCAAATGGGCGGGTTTTGCGTGACCATTCAATCTTTCGTTATGGCCAGCGCTCCAAACTTCCTTGGTCGTAGTAGCTTGAGTTGTAGCATCAGTCGTGCTTGCTTCAACCTCTTCACTGCTGATGCGAAGCTGCGGTTGCAGCTTGCAGCGAAGCGACTGAAACTCAATTTTTCCGTCAGAATTTATCAGAATTTATGTTGAGCAAACAGAAGCAAAGCAAGCATTCAAATTCGTCATGTTTGCAATTGTCGATATTAACAATGAAATATTTGCACCCAGTAATCTGTCTATCTCGCCTTATCTTGTGTACTGCACCGTAAACACTCTTCATTCTGATAGCACAACAGTGATTCACGACATGAATGATTACTGGATTGTCGAACCGCCATTTGCATATCGAAAAGAAAGAAAGAACTCAAAATACATTTTCAAAACCTTCAAATTATTCGCAAACTATTCCCTGGGAAACCTGAAACCGATTCAAAATCGGCACCATTTCAACCCGCAATGGAGGCGACCGCGTCTGGACTGATCCTCATTCCTTCCAAAATCGAATCCAGTATCGGGATTGATTTGGGAACCACGCATTCATGCGTAGCCGTCTGGCGTGATGGCCAAGTGGAAATTGTAACTGACAAACTTGGAAATCGAATAATTCCCAGCATCATTCCAATCACGGATTTTGTAACTGACAATCACGCTTCAGAATCTTGCAAATCTTCGACAAATTACATTTACGACGTCAAGCGCCTAATCGGCCGACAATTCAGCGATACGTCCGTCCAGGAAGATATGAAAATGTGGCCGTTTAAAGTGGTCAACTTTTGCGGAAAGCCGTTCATTGCCGCCGGCCCTGAGAACTACGTCCCACCCGAACAAGTCAGTGCAATATTGCTGTCTCGCTTGAAGGGCATGGCGGAAGAATTCTTGGCCGTCGAATGCGTCCGAGATGCGATCATAACTGTCCCTGCTCACTTTAGCGATGCTCAACGACAGGCGACAAAGGATGCGGGCGAAATTGCGGGACTGCATGTGATTCAGGTCCTGAATGAACCTACGGCCGCTGCGTATGCCTACGGGTTTGATAACATTGCTGGCGATGGATATTTCCTGGTGTATGATCTGGGAGGTGGGACGTTTGATGTCACAATTTTGCACAAAGTCACGGCTGACCACGTGCTCAAAGTTGTTACTTGCAAAGGAGACTCACATCTTGGCGGCAATGATTTTGATGACCGTTTGGTTCAACATTTTTGTGAAAAAAAAGGACTGGATTCGCATAATGTGGACCTGATGAATATGCTGAGGTACGAATGCAGAAAAGCCAAGCATGCTCTTTCTGAAGAAGAGTCTACGAGCTTCAAATTGGTCGACATGCAATTTGAAATATCACGCAAAGAATTCGAAGACCTTTGCGCTCCATTCTTTACCAGAACGATCGATCTGCTCTCAAAATGCTTGGAAGAAGCCAAGCTTGACCCCAGCGGCATTCGGGACATGATTCTGGTCGGAGGTTCCACAAGAATTCCTCGAATCAGGCAACTCCTCAAGGAATACTTTAGCAAGGAAGTGAAGCATTCAATCAACCCAGACGAAGCCGTAGCGATTGGAGCTGCTCTTCGAGTTGCCGTCATGACAGGTGCCAAAAGTTTTGACTACATTCATGATACAAGGTTAGTGGATGTGGTCACTCATTCACTTGGAGTGGAAATGGTCGATGGAACGGTGGATATTTTAATCCCCAGAAACTCATTCATCTCGAAAAGTACATGGAAGAAATTCACAACTGTGCGGGACAATCAGACGTCCGTCTGGGTTCGAGTTTATGAAGGAGAGAGACGACTGGCGAAGGAGAATAGGCTACTCGGGGAGTTTGAACTGATCGGGATCGCACCAGCTCCAGCGGGCGAACCGGATATAATGGTGACATTTGAAGTTAGCGAGTCGGGGATATTGAATGTGAAAGCGGAGGATATGGGGAGCAAGAATTCAGGATCCATCACCCTCAAGAGCAATCGGGGGAGGTTGACAGAGAGTGAAATTAATTACATGAAAGGGTTGACAACTCGGGAGAAACGGACCATTGTTGTTTTCGATCCTGGCCTGGATTTTACCGGTATTTTATGTAAAATTGTACTAAAATTGTGAAAAGCGTCATATTCATATTTTGATGTCTCTAGTTGACCCATCTCATGTGATGCCGATTCTGACACTCATCATGTCTCATGGCGGGGTAAAGGATTTTGAGCACCAGAATTGGGACCTAATTACTAGAGGATTACTACCGCCTATTTATCAGACTGAAGTATTTGGTGAAAGTGATATTCGGAGAAAGATTGTCCGCATTTTGGAGTCATGGGTGTCGTGTACGGAGAAGAAGAACAGAACATGGAGAAAGTTAATGGCGAGCATTGGAGTTTGGTTACCAGCGCTCACAGGTACGACTTGAGCTCACATAAGATTCTCAATGCATTTCGGCATTTTTCACAAATGCTTTTTTCCAGAATTTCTGGTTGCAAAATCTGGAGACCTCAAGACAATCAAACAATAGTTGGAGTAAAACAAAATACATTTTAGTTAACCCATGACCAAGAGCACATTAGCTGTACCGCCGTAAAATTATGTAATGTTAATTTAACTTCGTCTTCCATATAATAAACTCCACCGACTGCAAATCTTAACAGCATGAATGATTTCGCCGTCGACCCATGAGCTGCAGCTCGCCCAGGTCATTGTTAATTGGCAAGAATGGAGTTCATTGTCAAAATATTAGCAATCCTTTCCCTCGGCTGCATTCTCCAAAGTCGATTAAGAGGACTCGATTTATGATCGGTGGTGGTGACAGTGACGGCTCTCGTCATAACCAAGTGATGAAGTACTCGCTGGACTCTGAAGATGTGCAGGTGGTGGGAACATTTCTGCCAATTGCGGAGGGAGTAACCTTAATACAGGGTCCAGAATACGTTGTGTACTTTGGTGGGCTGCAAGACGATCAATACAGTTCGAGCGTTTTCGCATACTCAGCAAGACACAGCGATTACACGCTGATCACCCATTTGCCAACTGCATTGGCGGAAGCCTGCGTCCATGTGCCAAACCTGGACCGATTTTACGTCATTGGTGGCTATGGAAGCTACAGCGATGGTGGCAACCGATTCAGAGATGAGATTGCATTCTTGGGTCCACCTGTAACGCCACCTCCTCCTACAACAAAGGAACAGCCGCCCATCGTAGACTGCAAGGATTGCGGCATTTCCGTCATCCTCGACTCGTTTTGCTGCAACACTTTTTACATTTGCAATGCGGGAGTCCCGACCAAGTTCAACTGTGAGGGTGATTTGCAATTCAACCCGTCAACTGTAACGACCTGCGTGTCTTCCAATGCAAAAACACTTACAGGTAGTGAGCTCCGTCAAGCTCGAGTTATATTTAATTAGCCTTGTTAGGTTTCCAATTCAATAAAGGTCATATAAAGTACCGCTACTAATAAATGTCCGATTTTATACATTAGTTTAAATAGTGCAAAGAATTACGAATCTCGTAATTTTAGCAAATAACTTTTAAACGTGTTTACTCTCTAG
>WIXG01000670.1:0-27699 GCA_009869945.1 Mesaphorura yosii
CTTCGAGTAGTTTCGGCTCAGATTTTTCTGCGTCTGGAAGTTCTGATGGCAGTACTTCATACATTCTGTCTGGGAAAAGTTGAGGCATGGAACGTGCCTCCACATGCTGGGCGTGGATGAATGTGCCCAGGTGCCTATTGAGGTGGTATGAAGATGCAAAGCTGTTATTGCAAACAAAACAATCGAATCCGCCCGTTCCATCAGCCGGCACGAGCTCCGGGGGACGTGGATCCACTCCTTCCTCGGGCTCATGAGAGCCTTGGTCTTCCCCTGTCGGGCCAACTTCCTTTCTGTCTTCTCCTTCCACACCTTCGTCGCCCCGTTTCGGATTTCTCTCAACATTTGTGTCCGTGTTGTCGTTTTGCGTCCGTTCGTTTGACTTCTCGTCAACCTTGTGTGGGTGTGGCAGAGTCAGTGCTCTGCGCGTCCGACAACGAGAAAGATTCCTCCGATTGAGTCGAGAGACATGATTCTGATTGTAAGACTTGTGGTCTGAGGTGTCCAGTCTACTTGCTTGCCGCGTCATTCTTGGCTCCCAATCAAAAATTTGATTCTTAGCTTGATTTCCAGAGAATTGACGGTGACTCGTCAAATGCTGCTCCAATATGTCTCGAGAAGGATGCGATTGGCGACACAACTGGCAATGGAAAATGATTCTTTGCAGTGGTTTGATCCTGGCGGGCGTCTGCTTACTATTTATCCTTGGCTTGGCCCTCTTTTTCCGCTTCTTCTTTCCGGGAGTGGTCTGTATCTTTGCTGGCAGGTTGACTCTTTTTGCCGGCTCGTAGGCCGCTGTTCCTTGAAGCATCAGCTGATGTTTTATCGATGCGATATGGCGCTTGAACTTCCATGAGTCTGGGAAGGGCTTATTGCAAGTTTTGCAGTAGTTACGTTTCTCAGTTCTGCCTCTTTTCGCTTCTGGCCCCGAAGAACCTTGCTTGGAAGTCTTGCTGTCCTCTTCCGAAGAGGATTTCGCATCTTCCGTCTCCTCCCGCTCTCGCTTCGACAGCTGCTTGGACATTGTCTCCAGTTGACCCGCGTTGTGTTGTAGCGGCGGAGACGGTTGTTGGAGGAGTGAAGCAGCCCTGAGTGAGAAATGTGACTTGACGTGTTGGAAAGGCCCTTCCAAGTGCGGAAGTACACGGGTGCACTACTGGCACTTGCACTCGGGCGCCTCCTCTGGCTCCTTCCTCGCCCACTGCATACAGTGCCTCTCAGTCTGCAACAAAGTCACCGGTTTCCTAATGCTTCAAAAAGGGATGTACATAATTATAAAAATCAACCCCTGTAGTTACTAACCTGCTGAATCTGGAGATGCTCACTCATTCGAACTGCGACTTTTCATGACTGGTAATGACCGCCAATGTGTGGTTCTTGTCTTCCACGCCACCACTCGGCCCACTATCCTGTTTGGCAGTTGCTACCTAATTAAAGGGGCGAGCCAGATTGCCACACTGCCAGAGACCCCAATTTATTATACATGCTGCTTTACCTGAAGACCCACTTGTCAGTTCCGTCTGGCAGTGAATTTGACCACAGATGCTCTTGGCTTGACCAGTCACTAACCCACTCGGTCACTTAATAATCCCTCCCACAGTCTTTATCATGTCTTCCGTAGCAGAAACTGGTGATTTCTGTCAAATAAGTAAAACAGAAAAGCTGTGACAAGCAACTGTGCACAGACATCTCATACGAACACTGCAGTATGAATTCCGTGGTTGGCTCGCCACTCTTCCTTGACTCGCAACTCGTCTCAAATATGTGTATCAATGTCGCACTGTTGCAAGATCGTAAGATGAGGCGTAATTAAGAAAGTCATTAGTCCTTCTGCAGAAGTTGTTGCTATTCTACAGGATTCATTCTTAATAACATCGGTGCCTTATGCATTGATAGAATCACTTTATTTCATAATTCATTGATTGAATGGGATCGGGTCACGGGAACGATCGGACTTTATTGGCCCTTGGTTTTAGCTTAGCTGATGAGGTGGTCTACTCCAGCCTCAAGCGTGGTGCCGGGATACGTCACTCTGCAAGACATACAAGAATTTCATAAGTTCAAGTCATGAGACTTGTGACGATCAGGTCGCATACAGTTGAAGTTGGAGGTTTTCGTCGATGACGTAGACGTTGATGGCGTCGAGTGCGAGGTATTTAGGCTGTGTCGTCGGGAGCAGCCCACCGCGCGTGTAGCGAACAATCAGCGACGGCTTTTCAGCAACAGAACCAAACACGGAGCTCGGGACGTGCAGCCACTGATTCAGAATCTGACCGTTCGAAATCGAGCCACTGTCAAGCGTGAAGCATGTCACAGACTGATAAGAATGCTCTGAACTGCACAATCGTACGACTGAATGGTTAATTACTCTGCGATGGTGAACTTGTCTGACACTCTGCCGTCCGCACTTCTGAATGTCACCGTGACCTTCCCCGTGGTTTTCGCTTGGTTCTGCGACACGGGCGAGTCATACCGCAGCGCTTGAACTGCAAACCAACGAAAGTATTTGAGTATATACGAATTGACGGACTCAGGGAGTGAATGTTGGGGACGTACGACAGAAGGGTCCTGTGTTGGTAGTGTCGAGGTAAAAGTCCCCGGAGGTCGTGGTGCGCGTGTTCTCTGAGCCGTAGCCAACAACTGTACAGGAATTTGGCGAGCTGCAGGACGAGACGCACTTGCCACTGCAACAAAATCAAACAAACAACAAAATGATACCAGAGGGTGTGACGAAAACACAATCAGCCAAGTCGAGAATATTCAGACCTTGTGAATGAGCTGTAGCTGTCGCACTTGAAGGCGACGAACGGGCACTGCGACGAGATGGACTCTGCGTAATACTGCGCCGCACGGGCGTGGCTGCACGCCCACGTGTCCGGAATGTCTGCACAAACTCATCCAGTTGAAGAATGAACGAATGAAAGAGCTCCTGATTGATTGCTTACCATCGAAGTTGAGGAAGATGATGTCGAAGATGGAAGTAATCAGACTGCCCAGGTTTCCAGAGCATCCCGGCTGACCCTTTCCTCCGTTGGGGTACACGTTCACGTGACCAACGTTGGCCAACATACCCATTCCTATTCTCAGAGCAGTATTTCCGTCCGTGTAAAGAGCATGGACGTGCTGCGCGTCAGTCGGGTCCAGCCGCACGATGGGGTCCGTGCCTCCGAAGTATGGCTCAGAAGGGTCCAGGGCTGCAAATTAACCCGGTTAACGTGAGTTGGTTGGGTCAAGTATTACGTCAGTGTTGGTTCTGACCAGTAATGTGTCCGATTCTTCCACCAAGGCGCTGTCCAGCGTAGCCAGCCACGTGAGCTCCCAAGCTGTGGGCCACCACACGCAGGTCGTCGAGGTTCAGATTGCCCTTGTTGACCAGGAAGTTGAGGAAACGTACCACTTGAGCACCGGCGAGCCTGGCGTTGGCCGTGGCCTTGAGGTAGTTGGACGATGCACCAGGTGCCCAGTCCACCGCGACGATGTTGACGTCCTCCTGTTCTCCAAAACATTTAGAATCATCAAAATTAGAGAGCCAGTTCTCCTTACGCCAGGATACTTTCTCAACCTGCCTCTCTAAGGAGCGACTCCCTGGCCCTGAGGACCCACTCGGCCTGGTGACTATCCGTGAAGCCGTGGATGAGGAAGATGGTCTTCTTGTTAGGATCGTAGGGAGAAAAGTTTAGAATAAATTCGTTGTCGGGCATCAGCTCCACATCTTCGACGGGGTTAGAGCGTGTGAAGAGGAGGAATCGAGTCCCCACTTCGTACGGCGGGTTGGGCAGGGCAGAGGAAGGTCGAATCAAAGAGGTCCACGGGCTCTCCGTCCCGAAGCATCCGTATGGCTCATAGCACACCTCGCGCAGTCTCCCCGCACTCCGACCATTGCTCTTAGGAACAACTACGAATTGCCAAATCATTAAAGGATCATATCACTGAATGAGTAATTTGTACACTGGATCACACCTGAGCCCCCAATTGTCCCAAGGAGACCAAGGGAAAGCACAGTCAGAAGCAGACTCCCCATCGCTATTCAAATTGTTCAATCCTCAATGAACAACTAAAATAATCGAGTCGGCTCAAATTTGTTAGATTACAGAGAGAGTTTGTGTAGGTCGCGGCTCTTGCGGCTTCAGAGTTCAACTGGTCGTCCTTCTCCTGACTGGGCACCTTTTTAATGGACGATAATTGGGCACCCAATCGATTGGACAATCCAACTCCTGCGCATTTCGAGTGGTTACGTGCATCTACTCGGCTCTGCACTGATTCGCTGGCGCTGCACTTTGACCACACGTACTTATGAATACATTCTTATCAAATATGACACGATAAGCTTCCAATGCAGTGCTATGATCATAGAAAGAGCACTTGAACTTCCATCCCAACAAAATTTCCCGGTACAAATTATAGACGATCGCAAAAAGATCGGGACAGCGTGCATATCGAAAAGGAAGACATGATACTTCACGTATCTTTAGTAAATTGCAGTCTGCAGTGACCAATAAGCCGTTCGGGCGCGTAACGACTATGGGGCGACAGGTTGTCAAACTCCCGCAATGAACCCGGAATCACGGGTAACTGTGCCCCAAGTCAACATCATGCACAAAGCAAAAATAAGCATTTTCAGCTTTCGGTTTCTGCATCTACGCCTGTTTGCAAGGATTGCTGGGCTTTCTTTCGTGTGAGGTTGGGGGCAAAGCCTGAAGTGAAGTGGTTCGACTGCGCAAATTGAATCTTCATATTTTTTATATAGGTTTAAGTTTAACTCTTACATCGCCTTAGTTAGACAAACGAATTATGTAACACGGTAATTATGTTCAACGTAAAGCTTATCAAGAAACTCAAGACTCACTAGGCAGCGTCCAGATTCACATTGCCAGCTACTTGGTAGAGGGCTAAAGGACAAGCAATGCTTTCGGAATTTTTATAAATGGTAACCAATAATGCCTTAATTTATCGTGCATTACTTTTCTCATCCGAATTTCGAAAACCCCCTGTCCGAACCATACGCTTACAGGTAAGGCAGCCAACTCTGCCCACCCGGCAATTATCTTATAACCCTAACATTCCGTCTTCCAGTCGTTTAATCGCCTTTAGAATGGCCGAAGGAATGGGCGAGGAACAGTTGGTCAGTTTCTGCCATCAGCTGGGCCTTGCGAAGGACGGTTACTTGAGCGAAGGCGACTTGGCAATTGTGTGTCGGTGCATCGGGCTCGTCGCACCGGAAGAAGTGAGGCTAGATCTAAACTTTCTAAAGTCCTAGAAACAGCAAGAATGAACAACCGAAGGTCGTTTAACACGCTTTAATAATGGTTCAGATGATGAAACAGCTGTTCGAAGAGTTGGACGGTGACCACGACGGAAGAGTGTGCCTCGCGGAGCTGAGCCTGATGCTTCACGGGATGCAGCTGCAACAGCCGCAGAAACCCAGCTTTAACTCCGACAAGAGTACTTGTGACGACGCCACGGAACCCCCTCCGATGCTTGGGGGCGACATGGACCGCTTCACCTTTTCCATATTCGACCCAAATCACACTGGGTATACTACCACAACAATTCGTACGCAAGATTTCCCAATATTCCCACGTTTAATTTGAGGACTTAAAATTAAACATACAGGACTGCGAAAGTTAGTGTGATACTGGACTTATGGTCTCAATTGGGAATTAGTCCAAGCGTGGGGCAACAGGTGTTGAAAGAGCTCGGCTTTTCTGTCCAGTCGAAGCTGAGCACAATCAGTTTGCAACACTTGGGTCGAAGCATCGACGAGGAAACAGAGCATTCCAAAGAGGGCGACCTGCCCGCAGTCTTTCTTGCCGCCCTGCTCACCTACCGAACAGAAGCTCAATTCCTCAGGACACTTTGCGAAAATGTCGAGTGCGAGAGAGACAAACTGAAGCTTGACGTGGCTGAGGCACACGAACGATCCACGATGCTGGCCCAAGAAGTAGACGAACAAAATGCACGACTAGAACGAAACTCTCAAGTGCAGCTGTTGAAGATGGAGTCTAAATACGCAGAACAGATTCAGACTCTCCAGCAGAGCATGAGTCAGGAGAAAGAGACCTTGCTCCAAACCATCCAGCAGCTGGAGAAGCAGCTGACTGAACTTCAAGGCGCTGAGGACAAGCTGAAGACGAGTATTGCCAAACTGAAGGGGGAAAATATACAGTTGGAAAGCGAAGTGAGAAACCTGACGCAGGAAGTGCAGAATGTCACCTGGGTCAAGACCAAACTGCAGGACGAACTGGTGCGATATGTCGAAATGGAGAAGGAGGTAAGCACTCTGTACGAGGGTGCGGCAGTGTGAGTTTGGAGTGGAATCCGTTACAGTGCAGTGAAATATTGCAGATGCAAGAGATGGTGAAGCAGAATGCTGCCATGATGAGTCAGAGCGAGGAGAAGCTGAGGAGGAGGAGCGAGGAAATTCAGGGTTTGAAGGATCAGAACGACGAGCTGAGTTCCCAGCTAGAGCGCATGAAGGACGCACTGGATGGAATGAAATCACTGGACGGGGCGAGATTCAACAGTCGACGGAGAAGAAAGAAGGCACCCACACCGAAGCAGGAGCTCACAAAGATGGACGACGACCAGAGCTGCGTCCCGCTCCATAAAATGGGCAAATTCCACCAGGAGATCGCCAATGGTGTTGAGCACGACGTGGATGACGCCGAGAGTTCTCTGGAGCATGCCTTTTTGTCCTGCTCAAGCCAGGATATCGACTCAGGCACCTTCCAGAACCTCGAAAGAATGGTAGCAATGGTATGCACACATATAAATAGCCCAGTCGTGAGTGGCTACTAACGAGCAAATTATTTTGAAGAACTTGGAAGGGGGCGTGGTGGACGAGAGTTGCACGGAAGCCATGCAGGAGGAGGGACAGAACGACGGAGCAAAGGACGAACTGGCCGAAGAAAGTACTATCAGTCTACTAGAAGAGTACCGAAGGCTGCAAGCAAGCATGAGCGCAGTGAAGGAAAAGCTGTCCCACTTTCCTTCAGAAACGGACTTGGAAGCTGTCAGTCAGTCAGTAGAGAAGCTGGACAGAGTTAGGGAGCTGGAGGAGGCGTTGGAGTCGGCAAGGACTGGTTTCGAAGCTGAGAGTGGTATGCTGCGGGCGCAGTGCGGTGAGCTGGAGAGGAGTCTGGAGCTGCTGCAGGCAGAGTACGAGAAGTGCGAGGAGTACTGGCATGGGAAGCTGCAGGAGGAGCGCGTCGAGTACGAGCACGACCGCAACGTGAACGACGAAAAGTTTCATGAGCTGGCCGAAAAGATCCAGGAATACGAGGAGATGTGTCTACAGCAGAACGAGTTAAGCAGCAAGCTGCCACCGATCGAGGAACGAGCAAGTCTGGAGAAGCAAGTCACTGACCTGGACGACGAGTGTCAGTGCCTCCGGGAACAACTGCAGTCACTTCAGAGCGAACAGCAATCCGCAGTTTCCAAGTACCAACGCCAGGCCGAGGTGAGTCAAATGCACATTTGTAGACTTCAGTTTTGAGCCTCATTTGCGGTGTTTGTAGTTGAAAGTGAGAGAGGAGTGTGGTCATCTCGAGGAGCAAGTCAAAGTGCTTCAGCAGAAATGTCAAGAGTACGAACTCCGCCTAACTTCACTCACCGAAGAGGGGAAGGAAGACGAGATGAAGTCACCCTCAACGTTGAGGGCTAGGGTTCAGGCGCTGGAAGATGAGTTGCAGGCACAGACGGAGCGGCACGCCGAACATGTTCAGAATTTGGAGAGGACTTGGAAACGAAAGAATGTGCAGGTACAAGCATCACATTTGATCAGGCAAAGACAACGCTCATGTTTCCTAAATGCTCAGAAGGCTCACATGTATGAAAATGCGATCCGAGGGGTCAAATAGATTGAAAGATAAGACATATTCTTCACTTCAAGAGTTCACTTTACGATTTGAAACGGTATCTCATTACATAGTTAAAGCCTGAGCCGTTCGAATAAAGGCAAACCACCATCTTGCTCATTTTTTCGAGTGAAAATACCGACACGCACAAATTCCACCCTCTGTAATTTCTTTAACTCACACGATTCCCTCCATTTCAGAAATCTAGTCACAGTGACAAACGAGCTCCAGCCGCTCTGCAACCTTTGCACCAAAACTTCTGTGGAAATGGCGAGGAGGGAGTGGAAATGTTGGTAGCACCACCGTTGGGGCCGTTCTGGGCTCAGTCGCAGGATCACCGACCATTCTACCACTACGCAACCGACCAGGCGTCAAGTTTGCCATACGTACCATCTTCCTATGGACATCCGGTCGTCGCGGGACAGAATGGATTCGGATTTGATGCGTGGAGTTTCCCTGCCGGGCCACAGCAATCGGGTCACCAGCAGCCCAAGAAGACTTGGTGTCACGTTGAGGTGGCGTGGCTGCAGGCGCTGCGGGCGAAACTCAAACAACGCGAAGACCAGTGTCTAATGTTGCAGCGGGCTCTCTGCTCGCTCGAGCAACAGCACGAGAAAATCCTGACCGGTGAGGCCCCATTTGACCCATTTTTCTCCCTCCGATTTCTTGGTGTTATTTAAGTGTTTACTTTCGCAGAGATGAAGTTTCAGCACAAGGCCGAGATTTCAAACTGGGAGGACTTGATGAAGGGAAGTCAGGAGTTGGTGAGGCAGCAGACGATCAAGCAGAAGGAGCAGGCCGACAAACTCGCACAGGCGGAAGCGGTAATGAAGGATTTGTGGGCCGACTACAGCAGGGCGCAGCAGCGGGTCAGCTACCTCGAGTCTCTCCTCGGCGGTGCCCCTTCCACGCACAAATAAGCACATTGCTAGCCATTCGTTTAGTCAAGACTAATGTTGCCTTTTTCTCGCACTGATTAGCTTTAGCCTTTTTATTCTCATTCCCATTGGATAAGTTACCACGAACGAATGTTAAACTCCCTTTGCGTAGTTACCACTTTGCTATGTATTTTGTTAAGATGAACAAATGCGCAGCCATGCAACAATTAACAATGATTGTGATCCTCTGTGCTATTAACTAGTGACGCAGTGACGCTGATTGTGGCGAAGGCGTAAAGATTGTATGAATTCAAAGACTTCATTCATGCCTTGAAATTATTAGTCACTTCATTCTTAAGGAATGCCTTTCTTCGAAATGCAACGTATTCCATCCTCTCTCGCCTTTATTATTCAGGTAACTTACTTTAATTAAGGTGAAAAATTCCTTCATGTGGTTGACAAGCACGATCTCTCATCACTTGATATCTTCTCTTAGAAGTTAAGTTGCCTTAATAAACCTTCAAGCACTTCAATGACAAAATCGCAAACTCGGTCAGTCCTTGTCTCTTGTGAGGAGGTGAAACACAGCGAAGAGGGCCAGTGCGGCGCCCAGAAGGAGAACGGCGAGGAGGGTGGAGGCCCTGTTATCCTTGCGCAGAGCCCAGAGATCGTCCTCTTGCTTCTTCAGAATCTTCTTGAGCTCCTGCATGTCCTTCTCCGTCGCCTCCCTGCACAACTCACACAACGGCACATTGAGACAGACTCGGCATTTGCTGTGCATGTCGTGTGGGCTGATTTTATTACCTCTGCGCATCTGTCATGGCCCGAAAGCGGAGGTTCCTTTCGAGCTGATCCAGCCGGTGATAACAGTCTTTTATCTGGTCCGCAGTCTCGTCAAGCTGTTCAAACCACACATGAAGTCAACCTGGCTCGGTAACATGCTGCCAGGATTTCCTTACTTCCGACATGGTGGACTTGCCCCTGGTGGCCATCGACACGTGAATCTCAAACGCACCTGCGGAGAGAATGAAAGAGATTAAAAGGGGGATGGTGTCATGCGCCCATCAACAGCCGTCAGTCACTCGCGTCAGTCGGTGGAACTGGCAGACCTTCGGATAAGATCTCGATTTCAGTCTCCTTTTGCCATGAATCAGCGACAGATGACTGACACACATTCCGTCCGCCGATTTTCTAGTTCTGTTTTCGCAAGTGTGTCTGAGAGCGGAGCGGCATGGCACTGGCTTAATGGCCCTCGGCTAATTGCATAATTCGCGTAATTAGAGCAGCATCCTTCGGCCGAGAACTTTCGCAGAGCACAAATTTTCTTTTTATTAGATCAGAGCGTGCCTTAAAATAGAACGGATCGGTGAAGCAGATGCGGAAGATGTGAAGCAGTCGCTAACAAGAAAAGCCCAACGCCAATTCTAAATTTAGCCTCGCAGTGATCATATTCAATAATGCAGAATATGAATTCAGAAATCCATGTACGTCGATTCGCTTCAGTTTCACTTTCAGAGTCTTCAGACTCACATCTGCACATCTACGCAGGACGTTCACACTTCACCGGTCCCGATTCAATCAAATAGGATCAGGTCGTTAAAGCGGTTACCAAGTGTGTTGGTGATCGAGAGTGCGAGCATCTGCGCCTAATTCGTCACGCAGTGGCCATGCGGACACAAGAAAATCAAAGCGCGACGACATTCGGCGTCGGACGCGGCTGTGATACTCAAATTGACTTGGTCAAACGCCAAACCAAACCTGATTTAACGATGGTGTCATAGACTAAAACCTTTTAATCTCACTCTGATTGCTTAGCATAAACGATCGGAAGACAGCACAAATCGTCACAGCCTACACAAAAGCAATTTAGGCAAGATGAGAAAAGTTCAAGAAAAATTCGGACGGCTGATCATGTGGAAAGTACACAGTAGCATATTCTATAGCCTGTTGTGATGTCTATCGACGCGAGGCTAAGATCAAGGAACTCATTTCGCAGGACCAGAACAGAACAATTACAGCAGTCAGTTGTCTTCTGTGTGATTCCGCCTAACCGAAATACTCAAATACTGGCACTGTGGAAGCGCGATCTTGATTAGTGAATTGGTGTGTCCTCGATATGTCGAACCCCGGTGCCGGGCCGCCTCGATGGCCTGGCCACCACCGGTCCCCCTCGCCCTTCAGAATCCCCCCACCCCCACCTGGATGGAGTTCACCCGTTCCTCCGCCCCACATCACACAGTCGCCCCCACTCTTTCTGATCAGGTAGCCGATAGATTGAATGCATAGTCTAAATCTCGACGTAATCACTGAAATACATTGTACAAATTTTGACGTTAGGCCCCAGGCCAGTGGGAAACAATCCCCCATGCCCGGTGGACGATCACTTGGGAGCACGTCTTCCCTCGTGCACGCGATGCCACCACTGCCAAACCGACAATACTTTCAACAGACGGTCATGGTAAGGCCTCAGCCACCACAACTTCCACCGAGCCGAAATTACAGATCTTATGTGCAAACATTTCAGCAAAACTCGAAGACCGAGCAGGTATCAATCTCCTCGTCATCTTCGACGATGCGCAAACATGAAGAGTTCCACGAGCGAAAGCAGGAGTACCAAATGCAGGGCGAATTTGAGGAAGTGGGTCTGCAGCCGTCTTATGACGTGGAGTTTGTGTATCCGCCAGGCATGGAGCCCTCCAGATTTCAGCAAAGGCAGACCTCCGTCGCCTTCTCAGAGGACATCGAGGACGGGGGACCCACAACAGCAGAGATTATAGCTGCACAATCTCAAGATTATGTAGACGAGAGACTGGCAGAGTACCAAGCGACAATTCAACACCTGCAAGGTCAGTCAGTCAACGGCTAAAGTGCGTGTGTTGTGATTTGCTTACCCGTCCTGTCCTGATCTCCGCCTGCAGTCGGTCAAATCCCCAATTCTGTTATTTCCCGTCCAGCACGGTGCAATGGAGAGCGATTGAGAGCAGCAGCCTCTCGGTGCCAATTCAAACCAACTCAATTCGCACGAAGCGAAGCAAGCAAGGTTCGCAAGTCTGTCCACCGTTGGACAAGAGGCTGGCGACCCAGTTTCGCACATGCGAAGAGTGTGCAACTTTCTTTTGTACGCTGTGTACACACTGTATGACTTCAGTACTGACGGCGTGTCCTTGAATTTCGCAGTCTGCATGCAGGGGGAATAATTTGCACAACAATCAAGCACATGCAAATGGATTTTAAGTTACGAAGCACGGACGCTGGTAACAACAAGCTTAAACTCAACTGCACGGAAACATGCGTATACTTTAATGTGCTGGTGCTTTAATGGAGATTGTTGTGTTGGCTGAATGCTTTGCCTGCATCGGACTGTCTGGTTTTATGGCCTGCGTATTACGTCATTTCCCTCATGTTTACGGTGAGTGGAGAGTGGGAAACCTTCTTGAGCGGAGTCGAATCAAAATGTTATGTTGTCACTTCTCTCTCATGAGTTGAGTTGATGACATGTGCGCACAAGAAGTTTATACGCTGACAGCCCGAATTGGCATCCGGCTGCGAAGGGGCAACCCGCATAATTTATTCGTTAACGTACAAAGCAACATAGCCTCTAATATTTGTAATATTTCAGATATTGTAGTAAGAAGTAGCGCCTTAATTACATAATTGTGTTGTACCTGATTCCGATTCCAAAAGTGAACGTGTCTCAAGTGTGCATTCATCGCAACTCTAAGTGAATTCCTTCTACTTCAGCTTTAATTGTAACTCTGATTGTGATTCAGATCTCACTTGCTGCTAATCGTCTTCGGTAAGATCCATATTTCCTACTTGCGCCTGTCCCAAGTGGCCGAAGTTGTTTCGGAGTCTCACTGGTCTCAATGCAGAGTTGCTGAGTGGGGAAGCGTATTGATTGAAATTGATTTCTGCAAACGTGCTTTAGTCACCGCTGCAGTTGGTGCACTCGTGCATTGTGTACGGGACACGTTCCCTCGGCGTTGACGACGAGGTGAAACACTCAGTTGACTCCCAATTTCACTGCTCGAACTTCAAATGAGAGAGCCTCAAATGAGGCAACTCGAAGGGCACGGTGCCCATCGGCCCATTGGGGCTCGTGCATTTTATTCAGCACAAATGGCAATCCTCACTCACTGTTTGTGGTCCCTGCCAGGACAAGAAGGTAGACGGCAGAGGGTTCCTGGCTGAGGCAATGCATCAGCTGAGGTTTCATTTACTCAGAATTGCGGTTCAGGCTTCCGTGACAAGCGTGACTCATTAATCAACTAGCATTCACCGCGGTCTTTGCGGAGCGCATTTCTCCTTTAATATCGACCCGCATCCTTCATCTCAGTATGCCAATTATGAGTGATTATGAGTGACAATTAGAAGTAAGCTGTAAAGAGAGTGAGCAGGAATTTTTGCACATGGCTTATTGCTTATTGCAGTTGACCAAATGGATCTGGGTTGAATAAATATTGCAGTCGAACAGTTCAAACATTAGGCTTTTGCTGATGAAGTGTGAAATTAGAGCGAAGATGATAAAAGGGAAGCGTGGCTGCTGCCGCAGTCGTTAACTGGGCGCATAATCACTAGACAATGGAGGACTGGACGAGACATTTGCATAATGACAGAACCAACTTTTCATTTCATCTGACCTTGTGTCGACCAACGAGTCGGCATGAGTCAGGCTGCGAACAAGTCGTGAATCTCAATCCGTTTACTTCGCATGCGGACGTCTCTGACCAGTTTGCATTAGCACGCGAATGGCAACACAACCAACACCGTGACTCTGCGTTGCTTGCATTATGAGAAAGAATGGTCGATTGCAATCACTAACAATAAATTCGTATCTCCGTTGACAGTCAAGTCGATTTTTATCCTCTCAGCTGCGTTCCTGCAGTGTTTACTTGCACAGTTTCCCATCAGCATTCTGCAAGCAGACGTTTTACACGTTTTGTAGTGAGACTTCCGAGTCTGTTAATTAGTGTCAGGTGATCATTCCCTAAAGCACAGAGAAAGACACAAGTTGGTCGCAACATTTACGATGAGTGGGGAGCGCGGGACCAACACCAGGACGGAAAATGCAGAGGTTAAGGAGGCCAGTGAGGCTTGCGAACGCATTTTGGAGAGTGTCACCGAGTGCCGTGACGGACACGCCGTGTACTTCTTTGAGCAGGTCTGGAGATCGAGCACCCGCGAAATTAAGTCGGTGTCCGCAGAGCTTCCGTCCGCGTGTTCATTGCCGACTGTGCGCAAGGCCTTCCTGCACCCGCGATCTCATGACTTCTGGTCAGGTGTCTCAGACGCGTCTCACGAATCAGTATCCACTGCAACATTCCACACCAAGTATTCACTCCACAGAAGCATTAGTCACAGGACACTCAGCATGGAGGGAGGCGGCAGCAGAGGCGCCTCCAACTCGTCATTCAAGTCTTCGGACAGTGTAGCACTGGACGAGATCGGCAGCAGACGCCTGAGGAACAGACAGGCCAAGTATGACTTCCTCACAACAGGCACACCTCTCATAAATCCTCATCCACCGCGCAGTCGCAGCAGAAGCCGGAGTCGAACGTCGTCGGGAGGAACGAGCGACTCGGGCCCCCTGAGCCTGCCTCTCTCTCCCTCCAGCCCGCCCGCACCACTCCCAACTAGCTCTGAGTTCCTCCTCAGCCTCCGAAGGGCCGAGCGCGCAGCCGCGACTCGGAGCCCTGAAGCGAGTCTGTGGGGCTCCCCGCCAAGCAGCGGGATGGATGAAAGCTTGCAATCTCCGTCTTCATCGCATCGCCCGCGGCACAACTTGCATCTGCATTTGGGAGGACAAGGAGGTGGTGGGAGTGAGCAGGAGCTGCCCTCATCACTGGTCGTCACCCGCCAAACAGACTTCGGGGAGGTCGTGCTGCGCAAAGTGAGGAAGCTGCCCAGACGAACGGACGCGAGCGAGGAGGAGCTGGGCAGGAGCGGCGAGACCTCGCTGTCTTCGTCGAGAGAGTGGCTTCACAGGTTGAGGAGTCTGGGAGGCGGGGGCGGAAGCAGATACCGTGCCTCAGCCTTCGCGCTGAGCGGGACGGCGTTGTACGATTCGCACATCCACGCGATTCGAGGCAAGAGCAAACAAACACTCTTTGCTAAAGCACTCAGCACCTCAGCTTGCTAATTGAGTTGGCACTGCAGGGCGCGCGTCCGTCGCTTAAAGTAGAGCAGGCGGCCAAACGGCTTCCAGCTTAATTTGTTGTGCAAACAGCTTCCTCGTCCACGAAGTGTCCATACATGGACACACAGCGAACTGAAATGTCAACAAGCCCCTTTACCAATTCTGCAAGTCATCTCGCAAAGTGAAGTGATGCCACCTCGTTGTGCAGGATTAGTCGGGAGATTTATTGACAGTTGAAATCTGTTCTTTCTAATTCAAGAGCATCCTCAGAGATTCAGCATTTGCGACCATCACGGAGGAGGGAATTCGATACTACCTGGAACTCAATAACGCAGATGATTGACGGTAGTTGTGAAGAACTGCCGAAAATTAAAATGCAATTTATGGAGGTCTCAGATTTCAGAGTACATTTGCTGTGTGCGACTGGGAGCCCAATCCATTAGCCCGCCCTGCCTGCCCGCTCCTCCATGCCTTGCACCGGTGCACGCACCACAAAAACCTGCCTGTACCCCGTTAATGATCCTTGTAGCTCAATTTGTTTTGTTTTCGCGTGCCAAAAGCCGAAACAAAAAGCCTCGCTTCGTCCTCTGCTTTGCATGCAAGTAATGCGGGTTGATTATAATCGAATTACTGACGGACGAATAAACGCAGTGATGTTTGATTACAGACGAGCAGGAGCGAGTGCAGAAGAAGACGTTTGTCAACTGGATCAACTCCTACTTGGCAAAGGTAACAGATCAATACCCGAACTCATTTGGCCTGTGATTGTGGGCTGCTCAACCCGTTAATTTTATTGATGTTGGCTGGCATTTGCCAGGCTTCAGACACACGACAATTTGAACCGCTTAACGTTAATGAATGTCGTTCTTTGCGGCGTCATATGACTCGTGTGCGGTCTTCGGAATCTTGCATTTTTGATTTTGTACGAATTACCGACTGTCTTTTGGGGCACCGAAACGGTTCTCCTTCACACTGTCCGTTCACATGATTGAGAAATGACTAGATGATGTACGTTCGCAGCATATTCCTCCTCTGCACGTGGTTGACCTGATTGAGGACCTGAAGGACGGTACGCGACTCCTCGCGCTCCTGCAAGTGCTCTCTGGAGAAAGACTGGTACGTGATCGATACGCGGAGGCACCCGCGACGCCCGCTTTCTAATCTCACTCAAATCAGAACGTGATTACTCCCATCAAATGGGTGATCGTGCATGTCACCAGATTCCAATCAGAGGCCATTCTTTTGTTTCAGCCCGTCGAGAAGGGGAAGAACCTGCGGAGACCGCACTTCCTGAGCAACTGCAACACTGCCCTCCAATTCCTGCAGTCTAAAAACGTAAGTCGCATTCATGACTGACTGCAGTGTCAAAGTCAATGGCTATTTATGACCCGACTTGACTGACCACGTAGATAAAGCTCGTGAACATTAACTCTTCGGATGTTGTGGACGGAAAGCCTGCCGTGGTGCTCGGACTCATCTGGACCATCATCCTCTACTTCCAGGTAACTCCCAATTTTCACTTACTCCTTTCTTGTGAGTGGCCTACCTGAACTTCCGTCCATCTCATCTTGCAAGCTGCGCTGCAGAGACCCAATAGTGGTAAGGTAGATAAATGAACGTGCTGGGTTCCGGAATAATTTCCTCTACCAACAAAGACCGTGCCCATCAATGGATTCAATTGCAAACGCATTGGTTGCTCATTGTTCTTGTTTGACCGTTAGATTGAGGAGAACACCAAGCTGCTTGCGGGTCTGGGCTACCGTCTGGGCACTCCCGTCAGTCACCTGGCGGAAGCCCCGAGTCCCGTGCCTATCTCAGTCACCCGTCCAGAGAGCGCCCCCAAACTCGGGTCGGAGTCTCCGGCTACCCTCTCTAGTCACAAACCTGGTCGAGTCACGCCGTCGGAGCGGTGGAAGCACGGCGCCAGGAAAGCCCTTCTGCAGTGGGTGCAGGGACTCGTCAACAAGTTAGTCACTCGCGATTATTCAAAATTAAATGCAATGTTCTCGATGATTATATGTCAACGAGCCTTTTCTTACAGGAGATTCGGACTGCATGTTGAGGACTTTGGCCCAAGCTGGCGAGATGGCAAAGCGTTCGTCGCGATCATCAACTGCATCCGCCCAGGTCTCATCGACATGAACTCCCTCCGGGGGATGTCCAACAGAATGTGTCTGGAGACCGCGTTCCGCGTGGCGGAGGAGGAGCTCGGCATCCCGAGACTCCTCGACCCGGAAGACGTGGACGTGCTGCGGCCTGACGAGAAGTCTATCATGACCTACGTGGCGCAGTTCCTGCACAAATCGAACGAGCCCCGCGTGCAGGCCGACTCGTTCTCCGCGGCGCAGGTGCTGTACGACGAGCTAATGACGTGGCTGCTGCAGAAGACGCAGTTCATGGAGCACATGAAGCAGACGGGCTCCCTCTCGACGGACTACGCCGAGTACCTCGCGCTGGCGGAGGAGATGGCCACCAAGAGCGAGTCGTACAACAGGCTGAAGACCCTCGTGGAGTCTCTGTCGCTGGTGGGCATCACGCAGGAGGCGTGGACGCGGCTGAACAGTCTGTGGCTCAAGCTGGAGGCGCAACTGAAGGAGTGGCAGTGGCGACTCGACGCGGCACTCCCCGAGCCTTTAGGCCACATCGGCCGGTGGTTGGGAAAGGCGGAGCTCCTCCTCGCCACAAACGACGTGCCTGAGCAAATGAACGACGAGGCCGCGCGCACGCTCAACGCCAAGATTGAGGAACACAAGGTCAGATTAGAACCTCTGCCATTCTCCCAAGTTGCTCGTTTCCTTTCGACACTTGTTGGTATAAGCTCTCATTCGCAGGCCTTCTTCACGGATCTTCCTTCCATTCAGTCGGAGTATACGGCGGCCTTAAACCTGCCTTTCGTCAACAGCTTGCCAGCCGCACAAATCAAGTCGATGACGCTGAGGCTGAGTGCTGTCGGTCCGCTGGCGGCCAAGCGAGTTGTGCGACTCAAATTCCTGGAACACAAAGTAATTCAATCGTAATCTGAAAAGCTTTCCTCACCCAGGCTTTGCTTCGATTGATACGATGGTTGCTTTCTGGTAGTGTTGTTTGGCTGCATTCATTGTGTTGGTGGAGTCGAGGCTCAAGCAGTGGACCGTCAAGTGCGGGCGTCCTGAGCACGTGCAGACGCTGCTCGACCAGTACAACAACTTTGTCAACCGGAATAAAATATTCCAGGAGTTCCAGCGAGCTTTTGTTGACATGCAGCACGTCATCGACGAGTACAAGCGCGAGGGAGGCGTCGGTAAGAGCACACGACCCGGTCCCGGTCGAATTTGGCCCTAATCACGTTTTACGCTGCTTCAGATCAACGTGAGGGCCGCATGGCTGACCACTTCCTGTGGGAGGCGGGCGAGCGCTGGAAGTCGGTGAGCACGGAGCTGCGGTGTGCGCAGAGCACGCTGGAGCAGGTGCTCGCCCACTGGAAAACGTACGACTCCATTGCGCCAGAACTGAACGCGTGGATTGACCAGTCGCTCCCGATGCTCGCTCTTCCTGAACAAGAACGAATGGAGTACTTTCAGGTATACTCAACTAATCCCCTTTGGGTAGGTTCATTAGGAAATGGGTCTGAAAGCGGTGAATTTTCCTCTTTCTAGGATGTCGGTGTGTGGCTGGAGAAATATGCGCACCTGAACGAGGCAATCAACTTCCTCCTTGTGACCTGCGACACGCCCGTCACGAACGAGCTGCACCACGAGCAGTCGGTGCTCACGTCGCGCTGGACTCGCCTCTTCCAGCAAGTCAAGCAGTACCAGTGCACCGGAGAAATGCTTCGTTTGCGCAGGGACTTCTTCCAGACACTGACGGGGCTTACGGACTGGCTCCGCAACGCCCAACACACGCTGACCACGCCCGTTCCGGTCACCTTGGACGCTGCGCGCCAGCACGGGACTCACCTCGACCAGATCCAGGACGAGATCGACGGCATGGACGAGATGTGGCGAACGCTGAGTAGGAAGTTCCAGACCCTCGTGCCTGAGTTGTCACAGCAGGATGTAGTGGGGCTGGGCGAGACTCTCAAGCGGGAGAAGGAGACTCTCGTTCGTGTTCGGGCTCAGCTGCCTCTGAAACAGGGCGTCATTCGGCATCTGCTGGCGCAGCAGGAGGCGGTGGATGTTGGCCTAAGCGAGATCGGGGACTGGGTGAACAGAGGCCACGCCCTAGTCAACTCGTATGTACTGAGGGGCGATGCGCGTCACACGAAGGAACTGCTGGAAAAGCACCGACATTTCTTCATGAAGACGCTGTACTACAGGAGCATGCTTGACAGCAAGAGCAAACAGGTCAGCCAGATGCTGGGCGGTGTGGGTGAGCGGGCGCAATTGCAAGGTCTCGTCGACAGACTCGATACTCTCAACACCGAATTTGTGCACTTGGAGCAAAGCGCCCGTCACTGGGAACACAAACTGAACGAGGCGCTTCGCTGCTGGCGCAATTTTGAGGAGAGCCGACAGATCGTTTCCGACTGGGTGATCACCGCCGACCGGCTCCTCAACGAAAAGAACCTCGAGGCCAAGCAGACGGTTGAGGCACACAAAAACTACTTTGACCAAATCAACGACAAGCCTCTCAGGAGTCTACTCCAGGCCATGCAGGATTTGTCTTTAATCTTCGCCCCCGAAGAGCTGCAGAGCGTACAGAAGAGCGTCGAGACCCTCAAGACACAGTGGGCCAGTGTCATGGCTCGGGCTCCCGTCCATCTCGTCAAGCTGGACTTCCGTCTGGAGGAAGAGTCTCTGGCCACTCTACTGAAGGAGATGGACCGAGAAATCAACGTGGAGCACCAACTGCTGACCGGACAGGAGCCCCGCGTCGTCCAACAGCGACACCGCGACTTCTTCGAGCGTGGCAGGGTACCCGTGGAGGCGAAGAATTCTCTGGAGCGTCTGTCGCAGATGGAGAGCAGGTTCAGCATGCAGCACCCCGTTGACTCCAGCTTGGCGGAGCAGCTCGTCCACGCCAATGTAGCCTACGCCTCGGTGTCGGAGAGACTGCAATCGCTTCGGCAGCTGCTCGAGGAGATCCCTGAGCAGTGGCAGGAGTATAGAGCCAAGTTCTCGGAGGTTGTTGGGTGGATGGATAGCGTGGACGCCTCACTGCAGGGCATCATGAACGAGGTGAGCAACGCCGAGCAGTTTGAAACTCAGAAGGCCAGGTTCCTGGAAATTTGTCGTGACGTGGACCGGCGACGCGAGGACATGAAGAAGCTTGTGCAGATGCTGGACGCTCTCGTGTCGCGGCAGGCTGACGAGGAGGCGCTGCGAGAGCAGGACTTGTTGGAGGAGCTCATCCAGCGCTACAAAAACCTGGTGCCCACCATCGAAGTGACCATGATCAAAACCGAGTCCTTCTCCAAGTGCTACACGTATCGCGAGGACACGCAGCGACTCTGCCGCGTGCTGGGCAACGTGGAGACGCTCGCCACGGGCCAAGAACTCTATCCAGACAGCCTGGAGGAGGTGGAGCAGATGATCAGCCAACAGAACGACGTGCTCAGCCAGCTCGAGGCGCAGCGACCCACCATCAACACCCTCCTCCAGCGTGGCAAAGACCTGCAGCGTGATCCGAACACACCAAGCTTCGTGCAAAATCAAATGAACGAGCTGGACTCGCTCTGGACAGAAGTCTACACCCACTCCAACAACAAGCTCAGGCAGCTTAAAGGTTAGGCACGAGTCCCTTCACTCCTGAAGTGCCCCAAAGTGCTTGAATGGTTACTCGATATTTCATTTCATTTGCAGACACACACAAAGTGTGGACGAATTACCGGTCTCATCGTGCTGAGATTTTGAACTTGCTTGCCGACGCGGAGAGCGAACTGAAAAGGATTACGCCCGGCCAGGACAAGGCGAGGGTTGCAGAAGAGCTGCGTGCGAAAGAGGAGCTGAGCAGAAACCTGCGGCGGGCAACGGAGGACACGCTCAAGAAACTCAACTCGCTCTGTCAGAGTCTGATCCAAGTGTCTAGGCCGGAGCGCAGGGACGTCTTGAACGAGGAAGTCGCTGAGATCGAGCGCCGACTGCATGCAGTCCTCGACTTGCTCGACCAGAAGACCAGTCTTTTGCGGGAGCATGACGAGCGGTGGAACCAACTGGCCAGGAAGATTGAGGAGCTGCGGGACTGGATGAGGAACACCCAGCGTCTGCTCCAGCAACTTCTCGGCGTGGAAATCTCGCCTCTGGAACGGGTCGAAAAGACGAAGCAGCTTCAGGAAGAGATCACGGAAAAGCTCGGCGAGCTGGAGTCTCTGGAAAAGGAGGCGAGGGACCTTGGAGGCGACGAGCAGGTGCAGGTCATCTCGGAACAGGTGGGCTTCCTCAAACAGGGACTCGCGGACCTCAATCAGAGCGTCGCCATTCAACGCACAAAGTCCTCACAGGTAATACAAGGCCCCGAAAAGGCAGTGAAAATGAAGGCACTGAGCGTTTCGTCTCGTTGCGCAGGCATTGACAGTGTTTACGGAGTGCAAGACAGACTTGGACCGGGTCATCCCCTGGATCGAACAGGCACAAGTACGAATCGCCACAGAAGCAGTCCGTCCATCGAGCCTGCAAGAGATCAAAATGAACGCTCAAAAACTGAAGGTACAGTCACGCAGAGCTCACTCTCTCTTTCTACTCAGCTAAAAGCTTAACTGTTGTTCAGGAGTTTGCGCTGGAGTGCGAGGGTCAGAAGGCCATTCTCGCCGGGACCGAAGCGAAAGCGCAGACTTTGGATCCTGCGGGTTCCACGAAGGACGAGCTGGACACCGCCAAGACCAAGTGTATGTCCATCGACGTAAGTATGACGACTTTTTCCATGTGTCCATGTGTCTCTCACGTATTTTGCACTTTGTGAAATGGGGTTTTGATGCAGCACGCTGTTTCGGCCAGCAAGGCGAAGCTGGAGAGTCTGGGTGACAGGTGGGAGAAGTGGGAGGGCGAGTGCAAGAGACTGGGTGACTGGGTACAGACCAGCACCAAGACCGCAGCTCAACCACTCAACACCGCCGTGCTCTCGCTCCCCGAGTTGGAGAAACGAGCGGCCGAGTTGAAGGTAGCAGCTTATCTCTGTTTGTTTGCTACCTCCGATAAGATTAAGGCTCGTGCCGCTTGACTGCATGATTACACATGTTAAATTCTGCTCTTCAGGATTTGAGTAGAGAGATTTCGGTCCACCAGGCGCAGCTGGTGCCCTTAACTCAGGAGTGTGACTCCATCACACAACACCTCGCGCCTGAAGGCTCGAGAACCCTCACGGCGGATCTCAACACACTCAAGGCAAACGTCGCCAACCTCTCCGAAGCCGCTCGTACGGAAATGAACTCGCTCGCAGACGCCATCTTCGCAAGGTTCGCAACTCCTAGTCACTTTTATTATACGCAGGCTTAATGAATTTGCCCTCTTTGTTAATCAGGCGAGAGTTGGACACCAAAATGGCCAAGTTGGCCAAGTGGATGACTGACTTCGCACCCGCACTGCACGAAAGGGTGTACTTCGATGGCGTCCCAGCTGCTCTCGTCGCCGCGCAGAAGCAGGCGCAGGAGCACAGCTACCACAGACCGGAGTTCGGGGCCGTCTACGAGCAGGTGAAGAGTCTCACGACTGTCAGTCCCACGAAGGAAGTGCCTGCGCTCTCCAAGCAGTACTCGGAGTTGGCAGACAGGTTCCAGGCGCTGGAGGACGAGCTCAGCAACAGGAAGACAACCCTGACAGAGTGGAACCTCTTCTGGGAGTGGACCGTGGAGAGTCGGGAATCCATCGCCCACCTCTCGAAACAACTCGAGACGCCTTCCTTCGTGGAGAAGACCAACGACGACTTCAAGAAGGACATTGATGCGCTAGCGGACAAGTGCATTGCCTGGGAGGCCAAAGCTCCCCAGCTGGAAGCTGCAGCCACTAAGCACAACGTGCTCGTGCTCAACGCCCTGACCAACCAGCCTCTGCGCTGCACGCCAATCGTGACCGAGATCAAGGACAAACTCAAGGGGCTGAGTGAAAAACTGAACGTGCGCAAAGACAAAGCGCGCCAAGTCGAAGCCCAGGTGGCGAAACTTGAGGACCTTCAGCAGCAGCTGGAGGCAGATGTCAAAGAGTCGAAGGAGACGCTGCTAACCAACCTGCCAGGAAAACTGACTCTGAACACCCTGCAAGACTCGCTACACAGGCTGACCTCGCTTGAGCCAACCATCACCAAGAGCGAGGCGAAACTGGCAGAAATCAGAAGGCTGGCGAGTGAGGTGATGAGCCAGGACCCATCCAAGATGCCTCTCGTCACACAGATCGTCCAGTCGGGAGTCGCGCAGTGGGATCACGTAGGGCCTGCCCTCCCCGCTAAGATCGCCGAGTATAAGGATGCTGTTCGGCAGTGGGAGAACTTCCTCGACAAGAAGAACCAGCTCGAGAACAAATTAGAGGGTGCACAGAAGGCGATTTTGGAAGAACCGGAGCCCACGGACGCCACAAGCATCGCCAAAGTCATCCAGAACTTACAGAAAGCCAACGCCGTGTTGACCGAGTGCAAGCCACTGATGACTGCGACCGTCTCCGCCGGTAGCAGCCTGGCCTCAGCGCTCGCGCAAGTGCAGGGCCCCGACTACGACAAGCACGAGCTGGAGAACGAAGTGCACGATCTGCAGACGAAGCACGCGGCGCTAGCGGACGCCGTTAGCTCAAAGATCCCTAAGTACGAGGCTCAGTTGGCGCTCTGGACCGGGCTGGAGGCCTCGAAGAAAGATCTCATTTCGTGGCTGACGGATACATACAACGGCCTGGAGGAGTGTCAGTCTAAAGCAACTCCGACCATCGTGGCTCGTGCCAGATTAGAGCAGTACAGGAAGGAACTTGGCGACAAGGTGAGCCTGAAGCACACCATCGAGGAGAAGATCGCGCAGCTCCAGAAACTGAGCCCTGAGCTCGCCACGCTGCCCGCACTGTCCGAAATTAAGGAAATCATCGACGAAGGCTTCGAGCAGGTGGAGGACCTGGCCACGGAAGCGACGCAGGAGCTCCACACGTTCGAGGACAAGGAGCAGGGGCTCAGAGCGCTCGTCAAAGCACACAACGACAAGATCGCGGCACTAAAGGACACCGTCGCCCACTGCGATTCTCGTGTCGGGCTTCCGAGCGCCATCCTGGAGAGAATCCAGACGTTAGCCCGAGTTCGGGAGGAGAGCGACAGGGTGAGGGCAGAGCTGGAGGCCTTGGAGAATGGCTGCGTGAGTCTGAAGACGGAGTACCCCGCCTGGGACGAGAGCCCTCTCCAGAACGAAGTGAGGGTGCTCCGAAGGCGCCTGGACACACAGATCGTGGGCCAGGCAAGGCCTACGGAGGCGGGGCTGTTCGTGGCGCTGGAGAAGAGTTTCTGGGACAAGTACCACCACGTGGGACGCCTCGTCGGGGCTCTCACCGAGAAGATCAAATGGTGCGAGCCCAAAACTATCTGCGATGCTACAACTCTCGAGTCGAAGCGAGCCATTCTCGCCGACATTGAGCGTGGGGTGGCGGAGTGCCACGAGCACCTGCCCGCCATGCAAGACTCTCTCAAAGTGCTGGCGGAGGCCAAACATCCCAAAGTGAACGACATCACATCCGAGTACGCCAAACTGATCAACGATCTGGACTATGTGCAACGAAACTCCACGGCCATCTCCTCGCAGACAACGGCTCTCGCTAAACTATGGGGCGACTTCGACAGGGACGCCGAGCAGGTGGACGGCTGGCTGAGGGACAAGGAGGCACAAGTCAATCGCGAAACGTCGCAGCTCATCAACCTCGAAGAAACGAAAATACCACTGCTGGAGAAAATTTTGGGCGAGGTCGACGCCTACTTGTCGAAGCTGGAGGAGCTGAACGAGCTCGGCCAGCAGATCAGCGCCTTGAGTCCCGAGGCCAAACCCGCCTCGTCCACACTGCATTTCAGAAACAGACAGCAGGCACTCTCCAAAACACTCCTCGGCCAGATCGGAAAACTCAAATCGCTGGAGGCGAACCGGTCAGCCTACAGTGACGCGCTGAAGGCAGCCCACAACTGGATCGTCAATTTTGAGAACGAAACGGGCGTGGCCGAAGCGGGGCTGCAGGAGGGCGCCAAACCGAGTGCGGAGAGCTGCAAGAAGCTGAAGGAGACCTTGGAGGCCAACACAGGCCACCAGCTGATCAGCAGAGTAGTTGAGAGCTGCGAGGCCCTCGTGCCCATCCTCACTAACGAGGCCAAGGACACATTGCGTGAGGAGACGCGGCAGCTGCGCGCACGGTGGGAACGTGGACTGGACAATGCCGACAGAATTTTGAAGCAGGTCGAGGCTCGACAACTGGCGTGGTTAGGCGTCGAGGATAATCTGGCCCAGCTCAAAGGTTGGGTGGAGGAAGCGGCAAAGGCAGCCCGACTGTTACAGCAGACTCACCCCACGCTGCAAGAGAAGAAGGAGAGCGTCTACACAGGAAAGGCTCTGCAACAGGACCTCGCCTCGCACGCAGACGCCGTGAGGGTTTGCCAGGCGAAGGTGGAAGCCATGAAAGAGGCAAACATGGGTCAGCAGATGGAGAGACTGGCTTCAGACTACGACCACCTGACGAAGGCCGTTGATAAGTCCATTGCCGAGTTGGAGTCCCACGTGGCCGAGCATGAGGCCCACAACCGTCTCCTCAGGGACTTTGCGGAGCTGATGGGCAGAATGGGAGACGAGCTCGAGGGAGCTGCCATCGCCATGGATGAGCAAAACCCCGACCGCTTGTCACCAACGCCGTTGATTTTGACCGATCTGGAGGCCAACGGAGAGAAGCAACTGGTGACTCTTAAGAACTCGTTGGAGGTCGTGCTCATGCACACGAGGCCTGACGGACACCCGACACTCAACTCGGAGTTCAGCCAGGCCAAGGAGGCCTGGACGCAGCTCGTGCAGGCCACCGAAACCACCGCCGCTCGGCTGAAGAACTTAACTGGGCAAAAGGCAGCTTTCCTTGACAAACTGGAGCGGCTGTGCGAATGGATTGGACAGAAGGAGAGCGCGGCGAAGGAGGGGAGCCTGAAAAGCACGCTGGAGGCCAAACAGAGCCACCTCGACAAACTGGAGGAGCTCCGGACGGAGATCGCAGCTAAGGAGCCGGAGTTCAATGAGCTGAGCTCCCTCGCTCAGGGTGTGGAGGGCACTCTCTCGAAGCGTCCTCAGCTCCTGCTTCGCTTCCAGTGTCTCCTGCCAGCGGTGGAGGAACAGATCAGCCGCTACAAAGCCCATGTCAAAGACCATGCGCAATTCAACACCAAACAGACCACCCTGTCAGAGTGGATCAAAGCAACGAAGCCAAAACTATTGCAGTTGAGTGATGTCGTAGGCGACACAGCCGTTCTTCAGGTGAGAGTAAGACTGACCTCAAGTGCTGGCCTCTAGCATGGCAGCAGAAGTCTGCAATTTGCAGTCTCTCGCTGACGATATTTGAAACACACAAGGCGAGAATAATAAATTGAAGATTTCTAATACTATGTTAATGACCTCATATCAGTGTAGACGCTTTTCCCAAAGATTTTCGACTTGCAATCATGTTAGGTGCCTACTCAAGCGCTGTGTCTGCATTTAACCCAACCACTTTCATTCACGAAAACTGGTGCTTAATTTAATAGGATCGTCGTGCCAAGCTGGCTGCTTTGGCCGAGGCTCGCGACGAACAATCGATGGAGCTGGAGGCAGTGGTCGAGGAAGGTGAGCAGCTGTACACCCACACGTCACCGGACGGCAGAGAGATCGTCAGAAGGCAAATCAGGAGCCTGCGGGACGACTGGGAGTGTCTGGGAGAGGTGCTGCAGGCGACTTCGCAGCGGGTGGATTCATGCCTCAGTCAGTTCGGGGACTTCACCGCCGCGCAAGAGGAACTGACGCAGTGGCTTCGGTCAGTGGAGCAGGCCATGCAGGTTCACACGCAACTGCAGGCCACGCTGCCCGAGAAGGCGCTGCAGCTGCAGAATCACCGCCTCATGACGCAGGAGATCGCCCTCCGGCAACCTCTCGTCGAGGCCGTCTGCGACAAGGCGCAGCAGCTCGTCGAGTTCACGAAGGACGCTTCGCTGCAGAGCTACATCCCCTCCATCAAAGAACTCTTCCAGCACATCAAGATCAAGTCCAGGGACCTGCTGGACAAGTTGGAGGTCTGTGTGCAGGACCACACGCGCCTCAGCGAACAGATGCACGCCTTCGACCGCTGGCTGACCGAGCAGACAGACAAACTGCGCTCGCTGGACGACTTTACGGTGAGTGGCTTTTAAGAATTTATTCACGTCCTAAACTTTAACCAACCCGAATAGAAACTTGTTCGTTCAGTCAATTGAACCGTAGCGGTGGCTAAATTACGAGAACAAAACTCACAGACTAACTTACTTACGCGGCTGAATGTCAGCTCCCATCGTTTTTGGCTGGATTTGCGCATACTCTAAGGTAGCATTCAAATTGTTGCCGCATCGTCGCATGGTGGAGGTCGCTGTGACCGTAGGTGATGGAGGTCATCGTGCGGTCATGTGGCTTCAACCCCTCTCTTGTCAGTTTGTCACAAGATCTGAACAAAGATCTTTCGGATGCCTCAAAGTGGCAGAATCCTCGTCCAATCGCTTTACCCGCGTCTCTTTTCTCGAAGGTTGCATCGCCTGCGTCCAAGGTCGAGGTCGGGAGGCGCATGGAGCAGTTGAGCGTTCTCATGGGCGAGAGTGCCCAAGGACAGGAGCGACTGCAGGCCATCCAGGAACTTTTCCACTCCGTTTCCACCTCCACCGCAGAGAACGGTGCCAAGGCCATCGAGACGGACATCAACGCCCTCAGCGACAAGTA